>CAUYSK010009619.1:0-33391 GCA_963575035.1 Avahi laniger
CAAAGAGTGCAATGTGCACCACGCAATGGGATGGACATATTTGAAACCTGGACTGAGGGGGGGAGGGGGGGCAAGGGCAACACACGTAACCTAAACATCTGTACCCTCATATTATGCTGAAATAAAAAAAAAAAAAATGCATAATTCCTCTCACATGGCCTCATAAATCCAAAAGGTCAGCAATAAATAGAAAAATATAAAAAATTACAGACTAATTTGTTCAGAAAACTAGAAGGAAATCAGTAAGAAAGCTGTGGCTCAAAATCTGTTCTGAAATTGTTCACACCAAGGACACACCCCGCCCTGTGCGCGCTCTAGGGTAGCTGGAGGGTGTCAGGTGCAACGTCAAAGGGAAGGCCGCAGCCTGTATGTCCCTGAACCGTGAGGTGCATTTGCAGTGAGTGGAGGTGGCCAAGGTCAGCCTCGGGAGTGGGCACCTGGAGCTGCCCGGGGCTGGAGAAGGCAGGCTGGGTGTGGCTGCAGCACAGGACAGGCCACCTGGAGAGGGGCTCCTGCCTCACAGCAGGGGCCCGAACGTGCTCAAGGGGCCGGGGTAGGGGGCACGGGTGGCTCTGTGTGTCCCGTGACCTAGCACCTTGGGGCTTGGCCAGGCCTTGCAGATGCCAGCTTTGGAGACGTCTCCTACTCAAGCCGTGCACGTGGACGTCTGGGTCTCCCAGGGGTAGGTGTAATTAGCGAATGAGTTTCTCTCTTAAGCTGGCGAAGCTGAGTGCTGGAGGGACCAGCACCGGCGCACGGATTTTCCTCAGCAGGTGCCGTGCGCCAAGTCTGGACTCGCCGTGCAAGCAGGGCCTTGGAATCTGAGAAGCGAATGGGAAAGGATGGCTGGATGGCTAATGATCGGTGGAAGGTGAAAGGTGGAAGGTGCGTGGACGCACAGACGGATGGATAGGACGTAAATGATGGCTGGATGACAGATGACAGATACATCCACACGTCTACACATTGCCATCGGATGTGGAAAGTCAGCTAGAGGTCCAATCACGGTATAAATGAGGCTCCTCACAAGCGATCTTACCGTGTCGAAGCTAGAAACCAGGTTTGAGAGCTGCTGTCCCCTATAAACGACACCCCAGCTGGGCTCATTTAAAAGCCACTTCCCCAGTGCACGGAAGCTATGACTCAGCACAAAACCACTGAAAATACAGAAGTGACACCCCCCTCATCAGGACACGTGTGCTCTCAACACCAGGTGCGTTAGTTAAGAGGAGACTGTCACGGTGGTTTCTAGTGAACTCCCTGCAGCACAAGGCCAAGTGTGCTCTTGAGCTGGAATGTTGAAAGCCACCCTTCGAGAAGGAACACACGAGGCCCAGCACCTGGTCACCCGGGGAAGGCCCTGTCCCCAGCCGGATGAGTCCCAAGGGTCTGCAAGGCAGTTTCATTTTACAGTTAAACTTCTCGAGATTTCTTTCCCTTTTCATGCTCGAATCAACGATGATTCCTGAGCTTCCCGCCTGGATGTCTGTTCCAAGCGAAGCAGGTGCTCTCGGGCAGGGGAGCTTGCCCCTGTTTGGTGGGCAGGACCTGCCTTCCACGCAGAAGCTGCAGTGCTGCCAGCTTCTGTGCCACCTGCCAACGCCTCCGAATAACCACTTCTGGTGGCTCCGTACTGGGAGGTCTGCCCAGGAATGGGCTCTTGTTTCTTCCTGGGGCGGCAGCACTGGTCTCGCAGCCTGGCACTGTGTTCCTGAGAAAAGGGGGACCCTGGGGTCCCAGTAAGCCCTAGGAGGCGAGGCAAGGTTTGTGGCTTGGGCAGAGACCAGCTGCACCCCGCCTTCCAGGCACAGGGGCCCTTGAACACACAGGGGAGGAGGCCTTGGTTCCACTACCTGAGGGGAGAAGCCCCGGGCCAGGCTGGCTGTGGGTGAAGGGACCTTCGGGCTCGGGTTAGCATTTCCTTCAGCTCGTTCACTCAGGCACACAATGCACCCACGCCAGTCACCCCAATGCAAGTAATTGCTGGAACAGTGAAGGCATCAGGGCCCGCGCCTTCCAAAGTCACAGCCGGCAAATGTTCCCACCGATGACTTCCTGAGCAAAGCCCTTGGGCACCCAGTCAGCGCGAGCGCAGCCCAGCGCCCGCTCCTCCTCGCCCTGCTTCTCCCCATTGGGCCTTTGCCAACCCCAAGCCCCTGTGCCGGCCCAGGTGCTGCCCCATCCTGGCACCACCCTCTGCTGGCTCCTTGGACTGCTCTCGCTCGGCCTTCTGGCCTTGGCGCCTCTCCTGACCAGTGGCCTCTGGACAGCACCCGCACAACCCACTGTGTCTGTGTCTCAGTCGCTTTGGGTCCGAGCCGCTCCGAAGACTGACAGAAGCAGCAGAGCCTCTGTCCAGAAGACGGAGCCGGTGAGCAGTGGGTGTGGGGCCACTGCCCGCCTGTGCCGTGCCAGACGGCTGCCCGACCTCGGTGCCTGCAGGGCGCTGCTCCGCAAGTCCCTCCGCCCTGGGCCAGTCCAGCCTTCCTGAAGGCTCTCGCTCCTGTGCGGCTGTTGCCTGGGCGCACACACGGCTCACAAGGCTATCTCAGAAAGCACCCGAGGGGCTGCCCCTCGGGGCCAGCACTGAGAGAGCCGCTAAGGAGTCGTGCAGGACCCTCCTGGTGAGCCGGGTGGAGACCAGGTCCACCACTCCCTCTCCGGCCATGCCGGACGAGTCCTCTGTCCCAGGCTGGGCCTACGCCCCGCGGCTCAGGGCTCCCTCGGCCCCATCCCCAGTCCGCCCCAGGGACCCGGCCTGCCCACGGGCCCCCACGGGCACTCGGCCTGGAGGTGGGACTGCTGGGGCCACAGGCCGGGGCTCTGGGGGTGCAGCTGCTCTGTGCTCACCCAGCATTTCTCTGGGGTCCTGGCTGCTGAGGCGAGTCTCAGCCAAGCAGGCGTGGCTGCCCAAGGACACAGCAGAAGGTGAAACGGCATCCAGGGGCTTGTCCGGGCACACTAAGAGATGCCCCAACCCTCCCCAGCACTCTGCACTCTCGAAGCTCTGCACCCCCTCCCAGGGTGCCCCCTGATGGCCCGAGCCCTCCTTGAGGGCCATGCCCACCCAGGATCCTGTGTCCAAAGTAGGTTCCAGGTCCCCCTGCCAAGTGCCAAACAGCATGTCTGTGTCGCCAGCCGCCAACAGCCTTGACAGACCCTCCCCAGCCACACAGGCCTCTCGGGATGAAGTTGAGGGCTGTGCTGATGGCCTTGGGAGCTCCCCGGGGACATTGCTTGCCCCGTCATGTAAGCACCCTGGCCAGCCGACCAGTTTAGGCCACTGGCTGCCTGCAGCCACCCCTCCCACCAGAGCACATGATTCACCCAACTCGTCCTCAAAGCTCCTGCCCTGCCCAGCTGCCCCCAGGCAGAGCCCTGACTCCTGGGGTCGCGGGGACAGTGCCTCCGGCAGGCCTTCCTCAGACAAGGAGGACAAGTCCTCAGTGGTGATGGAGGTGTTCTCCCTCTGCGCGCCCAGCAAGGCCCCAGGGAACCCGGCTCCCTCTGGGGGGAAAGGGAAGTCCTCCGAGTCTGGGCTGGCGTCTTCCTCGTCACTCTTTGCTTGGAGGGTGGGAGGTGGTGGGGGGAGGTGGGTGTCCCTGTGGGCAGAGGACGGGAGGTCGAAGCTACCGTAGGACAGCACCTCATCGACAGGAGACAGGATCTCAGTCAAGATGCCGCCAGCAGGCAGAGCATGAGCTTCCTCCAGGACAGGGGAGGCTCCGTTTCCCCCAGGCCCAGGTCCCTGGTCCTTGGCCACTAGGGGTGCCAGCCCACCGGGGTCCCCAAGAGGGGCCTGCAGGGTCACAGGGACCTCAGGCTCAGGCAGGGTCTGCAGGGGTTCCCTCCGGGTGGATGAGCTTGGGGCAGCACGCCAGGGCCTGCCCCGGCAGCCAGCTGCGGCCGGCAGAAGCAGCATCTGTCCCTCTTTGCCAAGATCCACCTCTGCAGATGCAGAGGTCCCCGAAGGAAAGGACAGTGACAAGTCTAAGTCACCGTGGGGAGAGGTCTCGGATGGGAACACCATGCAGGCTGCCTCAGGGGACACCCGCTTGGCTTTTCCTGTATTTGATCCACTGGTCAGGCTCTCGCTGGTTCCAGAAGCTTCCTGCCCCTCCCCAGGGCCCAGGGAGGGGAGAGCCATGTGGGGCTCCCCAGTGTCCTCAAGGCCAGATGAGCCACCTGCCTGGGAGGAACTCCCAGATGCTGGCTCGGCACTGGCGCTGGGTTCCGGCAGGTTCTCCTTGCTGTCCTCGTCCCAGACTTTGCTAGAAGCCTCTGACAGCTCTGACCCCGACCCTGGGGAGGGCACATCTGGGAGAGGCAATGGCCTGCCCCCCTGCAGGAGGCTCCGATCCGGCTCCAGGTGCCCTGCCATGGCCACATCCACGGAGGAGCCGTATAGAGGCCGGGTCCCCTGTCCCCCACCCCCAGGAACACCTTGCTGCTGAGGCTCGCCCGGGTGGAGCCCCCGGGACAAAGCTGGGCTGGGTTCCTCCCAGGAGCTTTGCACAGAGAACTCCCCAGACCAGCTGAGGCCGTCACCTGGGGTGTCCTCGGTTTCCAGGCTGGACATGGAGACGGGGCTCTCAGAAAGCTGGACCAGGATGGCGGTTGCTTTCTGAAACTCCCGGATGGAGGGGCAGGACAGGCCGCTCACAGAGCCTGCCGAGGAGGTCGGGGAGGACACTGCGGCTTCCGAAGACCCTGAGCGCATTGTGGAAGCAGACTCGGAGCCCAGGTCCCCAGCAGGAGCCCGGGGCTGGGGGCTGCTCTGGCATGGGGCGGGCGGCGCCTCCTCCTCAGGGGCCACAGGAGCTGCGGAGAGAAGGCGAGTTCAGGGATGGACGGTCCAACAGTGGTCACGCTCGCCCCTGAGACCCCACCCCACACCCCAGCCCCCAAAGCCAGTAGATCGGGACCAGAAAAATGCCCCAACAGGGGCAGGAAAAATGTCGATGGTGCCAGCGTGTTCGACCCCTTTGGTTCCAACCCAGCAGCCACCCCACGCCACGGTCCTATTCCTGCACACATTTCCCCGCCTCAGGGACGCGCTGCAGCTTTCATCTGAGATGTGGATGGCTCCAGACAGAGCATCGACCAACCGGCATCAACTCAGGGCGGGGTGTGCAGCGGGAGGGCGGGGGCTGTGTGCTGCAGGGGGAGTGTGGCCCTTGGAAGCCAGTCTGGGAGGACCCTTAAGTGGGCTGGAGAGGGAGGGGCTGGGGGCAGGGGCAGCACCTGGAGAGGCAGCCAGCCAGGCGTCTTCCAGGCGGGTGGAAGCGACCCCCAGGTCCTGCGGACAGGCCTCTGTCCTGCAAGCACATTCGAGGAGTTCCAGGGAGCCCCCAGGAGGGGTCCGGCCTCCCGCCTCCTCCCCAGGTTGGCTGTGAGGGGCCCTGCAGGGGTCGGCCAACACCGCACACCCTTGGAAAGCACCCCAGCCAGTCCTCTGCCACCATAGGAGGTGAGCCTCTGAGCACAGGGCTCCTGGGGGCTTGTCTTTGGGGGTGTCTGGTTTCAGTCCCACAGGCTCAGGGAGCAGATGGGTGGTCACCACTCCCGGAGGGTCTGGACAGCCCAAGCTCAGGGCAGGGACCTTTGCTGGCCTCACAGCCAGACCTTGGGCCAGTTCATGGGTGACATCTTTGTCTCTGAAAGGGGGTCAGAGTCGGAAAGGCAGGGGTGAGACGTGCACACTGGTGCTGGGAGCAGCAAGAGGACAGGAAGTGCTGGCGGAACCTGTCTCCCCGTCACCACGCCCCACCCCTCCCCAGGGCTCTCCCTTGCTGCAGGCAGCGGGCTCTGCACCTCTGCTCCCCTGACCACCAGCTCTCCGAGTCCTGAGGCTCCCCCACGGGGCTCCTGGCAAGACCCAGCCCCGACCTCGACTGCGCTTGGCTTGTGCCGCCTTCAGCCGCCTGCTGGAAACACGAGAGAAATGACACCGTCAGGGCGTGGCCTCTGCTGGCCCATCCATGTCCCTTAGCTACGGGCCACACCCCTGCGCCTGCAGTGACCACAGCTAAGAAACAAAGACCACCCCTTAAAGAGGGCTGTGGAGACGCCCACTCACCAGACATCCCCTTCCCCTCTTCCCTGTTGCTCCAGAGGCCTGTGAATGCACCAGGGCCCTGCTGCCGTGGAAAAGACCATCTTTTTTCCTGCCCAGGTGTTGAGTGTTGGGGCAAAACCCAGAGAATCAGGGTATCTCACAGTTGTCTGAACCTACCGGGAAGGCCTCAGAGCTTGCAATCCCACAACACCCCCCTGTGATGGGCGACCCCCCAAGACTACACCGCAGGCCCCACAAAGCCAGGCCAGGCCTCCTGGGCCTGCAGAAAGTGCACGGCCTGCTCCCCAACTCACACTGGCTTCCTGGGGGCCACGAGGTCCCCCTCTGTCCTGGGAATGCCGGCTCCGAGCCCGGGAGCCCCACGCGTGGCTGTGTGTCGGAGTCCTGGGCTCCTCTGCTGGGGAGGGGCAGGGCGTGCTCTGAGGGTCTCCTGTGGGTGAGGGGACTGTCAGCGCTGGCAGGTGCAGGCACGGAGAGCAGCGGAAGCAGCTCCCACAAATTCTGAAGCGACGTGAAAAAAAATCTTAAAATTCAAAATAGACGCAACACTTTTTTGCAGTATTTGGTTGGCGTGAAGACATGAAAATGCAGGGTGGTCTATTAAAATTATCCCTGGTTGGACAGTTAGAGATACGAAGTCTCAGGAAAAAGCTTTTAGAAAACTGTTTCAATTTAGAGATCTCTTTCCCTACTTTGGGGAAAACCTCCTTACAGGGCTGGGAAACCCTTTGCCAGAGCTCATTCCTTCCCCTTGCTGGCCCTCCAGCCGGACACATGGGGAGGGGGGCAAGCCTCTGACATGCCAAGGTCACCCCCAGCACAGCCAGGAGGTCAGCAAAGTGGAGACGAAAGGGGTAGGGACACTGCCAGGCCATCCCTCAGGAACACCTGGCCTTCACCTCCAGCATGGCGCCATCTGCTCTGCCCTGGGAGCCGGCAGGTGCCGGGACACCGAGCCCCAGGGCCACCGGCCTAAGGGAACCTGAGCTGTGTAGCTGGAGCCCAGACACGTGGGACCTCTGCCAGCGTGGAACCTCCACCAACAGGAACATCCGTGGTGAAGGCCGAGGCGACGGGAGCCATGCAGGAAGGACCCTGGGCTACCCCAGTGACCTGATGGGGGGTCACCCAGGGAGCCCCTGCAAATGCAGTCTCTTGACTCGAGAGCAGGTCGTGCTGGAGTCAGGCCCAGGCCGAACCCCCGCAGCTTACGAACAAGCTCTATGGCCACAGTCTTAGCTCAAGCTCGCTGGGCCTCCTGGGCCTCTGGTCCTGGTCTACAGGGTGGCTGCGATGAGCCCCTCCGAGAGGCAGCGAGGGTCCGTGAGTGGCGTGCAGGTGCCTGCTGCCCCAGAACAGTGACGGCTGCTCCCCACGGCCGGGAGCAGCAGGCAGCAGCGCCGACAGAGAGGGGCTGCTGGCCACAGAGGCCTGAATAGCAGCCCACCCGGGTCTGGATCAGGAGAGGTTGGTTGTGGGGGTGCTGTGCGTCCCTCTGCCCCCTGTGCCTCAGGCCTCACTGGGCATCCCCACCTGGCCAGGCTCTCTGGGGCAGCCCCAAGGCTGCGAGTGGTTCTAACCTCTTCCCATCTCAACGTATCTGTCCTGCGGTTCACTCTCCCGGACGTGACTGCAGGGAGCCCCCAGACGTGGCGTGAATGGCATCCTTCATGCTCCCAAGGGTGGCTGTGGGGGCTCCCCAGGGTTGGGCGGACAGCTCTGCGGCAGCAGCCTGGGCCCTGCAACCCTCACGATTCAGCCCACGTCCAGGCACGACACCAGGACCTCCCCCACCCACCCGTCAATCAGGGGCTTGGCTTGGCAGGGCCTGGGCCACGTGTAGGTTCAGAAAGAGAAAAATGTAACATACGCAAAGCCTCCTGTTCGTGCATGAAGATGCTCCTGGCAACTGGTTTCCAAATACTTAAAAACCCAGGTAAACAATAAAGGAAGCTGTGACTGAAACAATCAGAGCCAGCGGTGACTTTTAATTTCCCAGAAGAGCTGCGCATCACCTCCTGCAGGGAACGGAGCCTGCCAATCTTCTAGCTGTGAAGGGGTCTGCGGCCAGCGTGGGGGGCCACCGGGACCCGTCCCCTCCGGTTTTCGTGGGCCGCCCTGTCCTTGCCTGGAGGCTGGGCTCCAGCCTTGGACGGGCCCCGCTGGACATGGGGGAAGCTTCCAGCGAGATCCACGCGGAGGGTGCCCACCAGCCATTTCCAGGGGGCTTACCTGGGGGTGGCTCCTTCGCCTCCTGTGGTCTGCACTGAGCTGCGGGGTGGCTCTCCTCTGCCACCGCGGCCTGGCCGACAAGACAGGAGGAGAGACACCATGCAATACAGAGCTACCTGGAGAGAGGGCGCCGGGGCCAGGGACTGACTGGGGACCCACCAGCCCGAAGGAACCGAGGAGGCACTGGCACCCGGGATCCCAGCCAAGATCAAGCCACAGCGGGGCAGAAGGAGGGGGCCCTGAAACAGGCAGCTCTGGGTTGGGGCGCTCCCCAGCGTATGCGTACAGGAAAGGCTGGGCCCAGCTGCTGCCCAATATCCAGGGAGCTCTCGGGCTGAAGATCCAGCAGAGGGACACGAGGTTGCTCCCCAGGTTCTGAAAAACATGTGGTTCCCAGAGTCGCCGGTGTTGGGGCGGGGAGGGGGCGGAATGGGGCTCCTGCCCTGCCGGGCCGGGCGGCCACACTGGCTGCTCAGGGCTCCTGGAGTGTCTGAGGGCAGTGGGGCTGCTGTGGTCTGGGCACAGGGGAGTCACCTCACACAGGACTGATCCTGAAGGGACAGACGAGCCAACCTCATGGGCAACAGGGGCGGTGGGGTCCACGCCAGGCTCTCTGCCCCACTGTGTCCCCTGCCAGGAGGCCCAAGTGCCCCAGAGGCCACTGAGCCCTGAGCCAAGGCCTTGGCCTGCTCCGGCTTCTTCCCTGGGCAGGGGCTCTGGGCAGGTGTGCGTTTCCAGGGCGGCCTAGCAACATCTGTGCCTGTGCTTGGCAGTGGGCCCCGGGGGCTCTGAGCAGCTGCCCTGACAGGAGTCCTTCCCAGAGCAGGAGAGCCTGTCGGGGTGGCTTCTGGCAGGCCCTCGCTCTGTGTCCTGGGAATGTCAGCTACAGTGTGCAGGGGGCGGCCCGCCTGCCCCACGCCCACCACACGCTCTGCGCAGAGACAGAGAGGCCCCAGGGCACCCCAGTCACAGGGTGTGGCAGGTCGGAACACAGGTGTCTGACCCCAAGCCTGAGGCTGCCCCCAAGTTGCCCAGGGCCGGCCAAATGAGTGACCATGCCACCACCCGCCCAGTCACCTTGGCCAACATGACTGCCACTCTCCACCAGCCGGCCCAGGGCGCTGAGTATGTCCTGTCCCCATGCTGGCCTTGGAGGCTGTAGGTGACCATCCGTGTCCGAAATTGTCTGGGCAGGTGTTGTGCCCTGCTGCTCAGCGGGGAGGCTGCAAGGTGGTGCCAAGTGGAGGTGACCACCTGCCCTGCCCGTTCCCTCCCAGGGTGACCAGCCCCGACCGTGATGCTCCACAGCACCCTGTCCCTGGGAACAACCTCATGGCACATCCAGGGCCAGCTGTGGTCAGTGGCCAAGCAGAAGACTGAGTTCTGGCCCCTCACCCAGCAGCTTCCCAAGCAGGGCCATGGCTGTGGGGTGACAACGGGCCGGGCACCATGCCAGGCGTGGTGGGTGGGGTGTCTATCTGTTCCCCAGTGTGTGCTCCCTCCAGACTTCTGCACAGAGACTGACCACCCGGCTTGGGACAGCAGCATGTCTGTGCGTGCTGGACCCCGCCTGGGGCCCCAGGGGTCGAGTGCACCCCAGGCCTGCTGCCAGGCTCGTCCTACCCTGCCGGGGCCACACTGCTGAGGCAGCAAGCAGCAGCTGGGACAGGAAGGCTGCAGGGCCCCCGAGTCCCCTGGGTTGAGGTCGGGGTCCGAGGGCCTGCTCTGGACATCTGCGGACGTCCCTGCGTGCTCGGTGCTTCCCTTTCTGCCCCAGGAACCTGCTACAACAGGGCACAGTCACCCCCACCCAACCGTGACCCTGGGCCTTCCATCCTCAGTCAGGGGTGTGGCAGGAGGTGTGGGCTCCGAGGACGGCCATCCTGAGAGCCTGGAGACCGTGTCTCCTGAAAGCTGTCCTCTCGCTGGGGCAGGACTTGGAGGGCGCCTGCCCCACCACTGCGTCCCGAGGCAGGCTCCTGAGGGGGACAGGGCAGTGCCCTTGAGGGCTCTGCTCAGCAGAGTAAGGGACTGTGCTCCTCAGAGTCACCACAAAACAACGGAGCTGAATAAAACTGGGAACAGGAGCCCCCCACGCGCATTGAAGTCCCCTTCCGGCACAGGATCTCTGGCACGACCTCCGGCAAAGTGTCAGTGCCAACGGCTATTTTCCCAGGGGAGGGAGCTGCAGGAGAGCTGAGGTTTCTATGTACAGCCCACTTTTCCCTGTTTTCTAGCTCGTGCACAGTGACCGCGCATCGCTGCTGTGCAAGCAAAGCTGCCCCTGTCTGTTGCGGGAGGACGGCTGCCCTTAACCTCAGGGTCCTGCTGACCTGCCTGCCTCCAGCCCTGTAAATAAACTCCTGGATACCCAGAGGTGACAGTCAGCCTGGACCTTTTCAAAGATTCCCAGGATCTGCGATCGACAGCAACATGACCGTGGACCAGGCCTGTCTGAGGACGGCTGCAGGACAAAGCCTGCGGAGCCGCTGGCCGAGTGGCAATGACGTCCCTCACCGTGAAGCCCTGTGGGCTGGAGAAGAGCCGCTGCTGCTCCCCAGGAGGGAGGGCGCCTCCCCAGTCTGACCGCCCCCCAGGCTGCTGTTTCGGGGGTTCTGCAGTAGACTCTGGTGGGCTGAGGCTCTGGGGACCGACGCTGAGAGGAGAAAGAACCTCTTCAGCTCTCAAGGCCACTATAAGCCGGGCAGGAAGAGCTGTTCCGAGCATCGAAGCCAGGGAGCTCATGGTGGGAAAAGCAGCCGCTCCTCCCATGGGCGGCTCCCCGAGCAGGGCGGGGCACAAGGGGGCAGGTGGTCACCCCACAGGGGAGGGTTCCTGTGGCAGGCATTGGGGCCGACTCACTGCGTGACTTCCAAGCTTGCAGGGCTGCTCCAGGAGTGGTGGCTAGTGGGGCTGCCAGGCCTGGGTGGCGTCAGGGGACACGGGGAGCCCTGTGCCAGCCCCTCAGGCTGCTGGCTCTTCTTAGAGCTCCCATCCCAGGCGGCCTTGCCTTCGGGGCTGTAACTCTGTGGAAAGCAGCACAGGGTGAGCCTGGTGTGGCCACCTCTGGCCCACCTCTTCTCAGAAAAGCAGGTGCCAGGCTTCCCGTGGCTGTGCCCACAGCCCTCGGCACCCAGTCTGCATGCTTCCACCAGTGGCGCCAGACATCCCATTTTCCCAGGGGCCCTGCACCCCACTGACAGGGGCAGACGAAAGGCTCAGAGAGGAGAGTCCCTGCCCAGGGCCAGCCACGCCCCCCATGGTGAGTTCTGGAGTCGGGTAGCCAGGGTCCCGTCTCCGATAGGCTAGCCTGGGCCAGGTGCTTCAGAGAACCCAGTCCATCTGATCCTCGTCCCCATCCTCCAGGTGAGACCACTGTCACCCCCAGCTGACAGAGGAGACACTCAGGTGGGCAGGCACACAGCCCTCTTGGGGACAGCACCCTGTCCACACAGCCTCCCACGGGCTGTCAGCCGCGGGGAGGGGAACAGGAGCCCCTTCCAAGGAGCCCTGCTGCTTGGGGTCCCTGAGGCGCTGGCCTCCCTGGGAACCTTCCGGCCACACATTTCTTCCCCCCCAGGCCCACGGAAATGCCCCTGCTCGGCTGGCACCTCCACCTCTGCTCCACCCTGAGGAAGCCCTGGCTCCCGTCCTCCCACCTCCAAGGGGTCTTTCTTCACACTCCCCGGCCTGGAGCATCTTCCACGACCACCTGAAGTGCGGCTCTGCCCAGGGCCTGGCCAGCAACTCCCTTTCTACCTGGGGCTACAGGTGATTTTACAAGTGACTTGCTTGTTTACACAGAGCAGCCAGGGGACAGACCCCACCAGGCGGAGCACCCACCTGCGGCAGCTTTGTTGCAGCTTGCAGCTCCTGCTGCAGGTGGGCCATGGACTGCTGAAGGGACAGGATGTCCTTCCGATGCTGCAGCAGCAGCTTCCTGTCGCGGTGCATGAACAGGTAGATGTTCCGCAGGTGTCGGATTTCCCTCTGAGCCAGCAGAGGGGAGAAAATGTCAGCACAGTCCCCACCCCATGAGCTCACACAGGGAAGAGGCTGGCGAACGGGAAAGGGGTGTCTGGGGACCCCCGGCTCCCCCGCTGTGTCGGGGGCCTCCCTCTCCCTGCCCACACCTCTGCCTGGCCCTCCTGCTGGGCCCAGCAAGCCCCCTGGGCCACTGTGGCCCGAGTCCTTCTCAGAAGAGCAGGCAGTGGGGCCCACGTGGCGGCGTCGCAGTGGGGCAGCTTTGTTCATGGTGCTTCACTGCCTCGGCCATGGCTCTGCGGCACCTACTGTTGGTCCAATGAGGACATCGCAGGAGGCACCAGCAGGAGGCAGTGGGGGCTGGGCGCTTACTCCCCAGGTGCCCTGCAGGTTCCAGGGACAACACCCCCCCCTTTACTGAGCCATCCCCAGCTGCTCCCGTGGCTCCCTGGTGGACACGCCCCTTGGCAGAGCCACCTTGCGCAGAGCACATGCTTGGGCCTTTGCACTCTGCGAGGCGGTGGCCTCCACAGGCCAGACGGGAAACTGAGGTTTAGTCGAGCTGGGTCTCTCCCCCATGGCCCCTAGCCCCCACCACGGTGCCTCTACGACCTACAACACGCGGCCCCAGCTCCAGGCGGGCATCCCTGCCACTGGCCGGCCCCAGGCCCCTCAGCCAGGGTCTGTTCCGTCAGCTGCCCTCTTCGACATGGGACAGCTGGACCTTCTGTGCCCTTTGTGTCCCACAGGCCAGGCTGTTCCCTGAAGGGTCACTTGCATTTTCTGTCTTCCCACATCTGAGAGAAGCTGATCTGCGGCCTCGGCCTCTGCTGCCCTGCCTGGAACGCCCCCACCTGCCATGCGAGTGCGGTGCACACAGGGCGTCCGGGGTGGGGCGAGAGTCTGGGCTTTGCACCCAGCCCAACATCCCGCACCCCGAGCTCGGTTCCTGCATCTGTACCAGGGGTGTCACGTGGGGAGACTGAGACGAGGACACCCAGCCCAGAGGCCCCAACCAGAGAGGGCCTGTGATCACAGGTGGTGGGCGCAGGTCCTTGTCCCAGTTCCCCGGGCTCTGCCCCCACCCTCCCTCTCTGCCACCTGCACAGCCCGACTCCCTGCTGTCCCCCTGCTGCATGGGCGCCCCGCACCAACTCTCCCTGGGGACCCGCTTCCTCCAGGCCTGGTGTGACGCTTGCCCAAAGGCAAAAGCAGCCACTGACGAAGACCCTCTCTGCCAGGCATGCCGATGACCCTGCCTGACCCTCACAGCCCCGCCCACGTGGGCATCATGGTTGTCCCCATCTTCACATGAGGGACTTGGGCTCAGAGCAACTGGGAAAGTCCTCTGAGGTCACGCACGTGCACACACCCACCCCGGGCAAGTGCCGGCCGCCCTGAACCCCCTAGTCCTGCTACTCTCCCATCCCAGGGAGGACAGAGCCACCTGTCTGAGGTCACAGCCAGCAAGAGGCTGAGCCTGGCCTGGAGCCAGGGCCACAGGGCCACACTCTACCCTGCCCAGGACACCCCACAGATACTCCCATGCACCGCAGGGTCCCGTGTGGCCCTGGAGGATGGCAGATACACAAATTCTCCAGCCGTGGTGCTGGGATGTTCAGATGCCTGCCCACCCTGGCCCACCCAGCCCCACTAGCCCTCACCTGTTCCTTCTCGAACGTGCTGAGGGCTTGCTGCTGCTTCTCTGACAGGGCGGCCAGCATGGCTTTGTCCTTCTTGCTCCCCAGACACCTGGGAGGAGATGGCAGGAGCCCCGCCAATCCTGAGAGTCTGTGCTAGAGATGGGAGGTGTCCCAGACACCGGCTGCATCAGCTGGTCCACCTGGGATGCCCCTGCAGTGAAGGCTGCTGGAGGGGGGGCGGCCACGTGTGCACAGGCCTGGGGGCCGTGCCCAGGGTGTCACTGTTCCCACCCCTCCCGACCACCTTTGGTCTCAGAGGCAAAGACTGGCCCAGAGCTGCGACGAGGCGGGGGAAGTGCATCCTCCCTCCCTGGGTCCCCCAGCCCGGCAGGTTGCTGAGCACCCTGAGAGCCTTCTGCGGCCAACCTGGCAGCATCGAGAGCTTCCAGGTGGTTCCCATTGGCCCGCACTTCCACGCCAGGAATATGCCTGGAGGAAACTCTCTGGATGTTCCGTGACGGCAAGGAAAGGTGGAGGTAAGGGAAGGCCCCAGTCGGGGAGGCCAGAGTCACGGGCCTCCGCGCGCCCACCTCCCCACCTGGCGATTACGCAGCGACCCGGAAAGGCTTTCCTGACATTGTGAACAAAACCCTGGCCTGAGCCCAAGCGCGAGGCGCGCACGGCTGCACGTGCACCTGCGGCAGCGCCACCTGTGCGGCTCCCGCCGCAGCACCTGGCGCGACATCCCAGAAGTGCGCGTACCTCGGACGTGGGACTGCGGGTGCTTATATTTTGCTTGTGTTTTAAGCACTTTACTGCCTTGCCCAAGTTCCTGGGAACACCTGTCACTGGTCCCGCCGGAACATTTCGTTCCGCAAACACCGGCGGGGCCGGGGGCGGGGCGGGGCCAGCGCCGCGCATGCGCTCACCCCCGCTTATGCTCCAGCCAGACCAGCTCGGCGCGGGTCTTCTCCTCGAGCGCCATCTCGCGCAGGCGCAGCAGCGCGGCCTGGTGCTTGGCGCGCAGCTCCTCGTCCCGCAGGCTCTGCTCCAGCATCTGCAGCTTGAAGCGGCCCAAGGCTCCGAAATCTCCTGGCTCGGCGCTTCGGGGCCTCGCGGGGCTCCACTGGGGCGGGCAGACCGACCCGGCCGCGTCACCGCCAGGCGTCCAGGCCTCCCCAGAGACTGGCCTCGCCTGGAGGGAGCAGCGTCCGTCCCTGGGGAAGAGGCCTCCGCCTCCGGGAAGCCCTCCCTGGCTGCCCGCCCCACTCTTCCCTATACCGTGCCCCTCTTCCCCATGCGGTGTGTCCTCCTCCCCACTGTGAGCTCCCCAATGGCAGGCGGGGTCCTCATGATCTTGGCCTCGTGCCCAGCTGTGATTCAGTCCATGCACTCTAGAGGGTTTGTGCTCTACAGGGTTCCAGAAAGTCCAGACCACCTGCCTTGAAATGTGGGCCAGGCTGCCTGAAGTACAATGTCCCCCTCGTCTCTTGCCCAGGGCTTAGGGCAGGCTTAGGTAGCTGTCGGCTGGAGGGTGGGTGATGTGTTGGCAGGACCTACAGGGGGACCCACCCCCTAGGTGCAAGCCCAGGAGAGGCTGACCTGGGCACCTGGCGGCCCATGCCGTGCAGGAGGATTAAGGTCTGTGCCCTTGCCATTGTCATGCTAGACCCTGAAATTGTGCCCCTCCCCCCAGGGGACCTCTCCCCGTACCTGGTGGGTAGGGTGATCCGGAGGGCAGAGCTTGGCCAAGGGCAGCTGGAAGGGGGCTTGGTCAGGCCTCCCCAGCTCTGAGGACAGAAAGCAGGTCATGGTTGGGTCATGGGGGGGCCTTTTCTGCAGGAGAGCCTCACAAAAGCAGGATGTCTAGGGCAGTTTAATGCCCCAGCCCGGCACACACAGCATCACACCAGATCTGCACAAGGCCACACTAGAAGGGAAAAATCTCCTTTTTCCTGATGCAAAGTCCTGGTGTGCGACCCCCACCGAGCATAGGAAAGACCAGACCAAAAGTAGAGGGAGCTCAGGGCTGACATCCAAACTGCTCTGCTCGCACACAAGGGGAGACTGAGGCCCAGAGTGGGAGAACCGCGGTGCCGTTCGAGGTCCAGCACCAAGGAGGTGGCGGGTGACAGCAGGGCCTGAGCAGCTGTCCTGCTGCTGGCCACCCTCCTGTTCCGGGTGTGATGGGAGCAGAGGCCCAGCTACGGAAAAGATCGTTAAGGACTTTCACTTCCCACTAGGAAAGAGTAAAAGGGATTGGATCTTGCATTTACCATCCCACCTGAAACAACTACATACATGTATGTGTAGATACGTGTGTGTATACAGAGGTGCGTGTGCGTGAAGTGGAAGAACACTTTTCTGGGCACTGAACATCAGACAACAGCACGGTGATCCGTGAGAGAGAAACCAAGGTGAGACCTGCTGCTATTGCAACTGACTGCCCTGAGAGAGTTTCTGGGCTGCACTGCAGAGAGGGGAAACTGAGGCCGGGCCTGGCGGAACCCCTGAGTGGAGGAGACAGAGCTGAGAGTGTGAGGAGACCGAGGCAGCCGAGCTGGTGGGACAGAGCATCAGAGAGGAGAGAGCCACACAAGGAGGACCCTGGAGATCTGCGCGGTGCTCCCCTTGAGTATCCAGCAGAGAACTGATCCATCAATGCATGTAAAGAAGCTTCCAGATGCTGGAACAGAGGCATCCAAAAGGACTAGAAGGCTGGGAACTGTGCCAACATCCGCCAGCCAGGCTGGAAGACCTCAGGGTGCACAGGGGTTGGATGGTATGCACACAACGCTCTTGTCCTGGTTGTGGGCAGTAACTAGCCCCAGGCTGAACACTAATTTGGATCCGACTAATAAACTATAAAAGCAGCTGGCTGCGCACTGTGGCTCATGCCCATAGTCCCAGAGCTTCGGGTGGCTGAAGCGGAGGACCACTTGAGGCCAGGAATTCAAGACCAGCCTGGGCAACATAGCAAGACCCCTATCTTTACAGAAAGGTGTGTGCCTATAGTCCCAGCTGCTCAGAAGGCTGAGATGGGAGAATCACTTGAGCCAAGGAGTTCAAGGCTGCAGTGAGCTATGAGTGCATCACCACACTCCAGCCTGGGTGACAGAGCGAGACCCTGTGTCTAAAAAAAAATAATAACAAACTATAAATGCGAGACCTGAAAGGATCAAATTACTTCCAAATAACTGCATTCCAGAACAAAGCTTAAGAATGTTCATAGGAATACAAAAATATCTAACACTCAACAAGGTGAGATTCACAACATCTGGAAGGTATGAAAGAAACCAGAAAACATGATCCATGATGAGGAGAAATAGTCAATTAATTACTGACCCAGGCTTGACACAGATGTTAGAATTAGCAGGGAAGGGCGCTAAAACTTTCCTAACTATAGTCCATAGGTTTAGAAAGTTAAGTAGGATCACGGAGGATATAAAAAGAGAAGATTCAAATAGAACTGTCTGAGATGAAACTAAGACACCTGAGATGGAAACCACGCTGGGTGGGATTCATGTCTGCTTGGACGTTGCGGAGAAACGATCCCTGACTGTGAAACACAGCAGTGGAATATCCGAAAGGAAACAGAGAGGAAAAGGGGATAAAAGTAATAATGAAAAGAGCTGCAGTGAGCTCGCAACCGCAGGAGGCCTCTTGCGTGGGGACTCGGAGTCCCCCACAAAGAGGAGAAAGAAGAGGGAGCGGAAAGGTGTGTGAAGAAATAGTGGCTGAAACTTCTCCAGATTGAAGGCGATAAACCTACTGACCCAAGAATCTCAGACCCCAAGGACAAGGAACATGAAGAAAAATTACAGCAAAGTATATTGTAATCAAATTGCCGGAACCCGCAAACAGAAAGTCTTCAGAGCAGTCAGAGAGAAAAGACACTGGACAGGTGAGCAGAGACAAGGGCGACGGCCGCTTTCTCGTTAGAAGCAGCACAGGCGGGAAGACGACACAGCAACGTCCCTAAGTACTGAAGGAAAAATCGTCCGCCGGGAATTCCACAGCCAGCAAAGAACACGTTAGAAAACAAAGATGTGATGAAGATGTCGTTAGACACACAAAAGCCAAACAGTGAAAAGTCCTTCGAGCAGAAGGAAAATGATGCCAGTTAGAAATCTAGATCTGTGAAAAGGAGCAGAAAGTACTGGAAATGGTAAAATGGTGACTACAGGGAGATACAAATACAGATAGAACTTAAAACTCATAACAAGGTAGTGGACTGTTTAACGAAGTAGAAATGTAGAGTCTGTAAAACACTGAGAATAAGATGCGCGTCCACATGAGCGCGAAGGCTGGGAAGGGCGGGTGGAAGCGCTGAGCGAGGCCCCTGCTGCTCGGGGAGCGTCGGAGGCCACTGGGAAGGGGACTGCATGAGTGTGCACGACGAACCCCGCAGCAACCACTCGGTGACAGAGCGATGGCTCACACACCAACACTGGAGAAAACAGAATCCAAAAAACACCATTTAATCCAAAAAGAGGCAGAAACTAAGCAGCAGCAGAAGAAAGTAAAGGACAGGTGGAATGAAACAAAGACAACAGACCCTCCAACCACAGCAGCAGTCATGTGCGACGCGCGCAGTGTGAGCATCCCAATTCCAAAGGCAGAGGCTGCCAGACTGAATTTTTTTAAAAGCAAGATCCAACTATATGCTGCCTATAAGAAACGCCCTTGAGACCGGGCGCAGTGGCTTGCACCTGTGATCCCAGCACTCTGGGAGGCCGAGGCAGGAGGATCACTTGAGGTCAGGAGTTCGAGACCAGCCTGGGCAAGAGCGAGACCCCATCTCTACTAAAAATGAAAAAATTAGCCAGGCGTGGTGGTGGCACCTGTAGTCCCAGCTACTCAGGAGGCCGAGGCAGGAGGATCGCTTGAGCCCAGGGGTTTGAGGCTGCAGTGAGCTATGATGACACTGCGCTCTAGCCAGGGTAGTAGAGTGAGACTCTGTCTCAAAAAAAAGAAAGAAAGAGGCCAGGTGTGGTGGCTCACGCCTGTAATCCTAGCTCTCTGAGAGGCCAAGGCGGCGGATTGTTTGAGCTCAAGCGTTCTAGACCAGCCTGAGCAAGAGCAAGACCCCATCTCTACTAAAAATAGAAAGAAATTAATTGGACAACTAAAAATATATAGAAAAAACTAGCTGGGCATGGTGGCACATGCCTATAGTCCCAGCTACTCGGGAGGCTGAGGCAGGAGGATAGCTTGAGCCCAGGAGTTTGAGGTTGCTGTGAACTAAGATGACACCACGGCACTCTAGCCCGGGCAACAGAGTGAGACTCTGTCTCAAAAAAAAAAAACAAAAAAAAACAAAACATAAAACAGAAGAACTGTATAACAATAAATACTATCAAAATTAGAATGAGTCTATGATCTATTGCTTAAGAAGGATATTAACAAATAATATTTTTTTTGTATCTTATGGGGAGAAGAAAGCAACAGATAGAAAACTAGCAGTAGAAAACTTGCAGGATTTTTTTCATCTCTCTTTCTGAAATTTAGTGAAATTATATATCCAAAGATATAGACCTCATTTATTTAAGAATTATTAAAAAGATGCGGTAGAAAACTTTACCGAAATGATTAAGTGTTGCAAACATTAATTCTCAATTTTACATGATTTTTAATCTATGGGTTCCAACTTAGTCGTAGACATGAAACAAATTTCACAGATCAGAACAGCATTTTCAAATGAATGAAGGAGAATAGATAAAATTGGAGAAATGGGAAAATTTCATCTAGTGAGGTTAAGTACTATTGTGCAAAACTTCTGTTTGAGTGTGTGTGTACATGTACTCTGGAATAACATAAAATGTATTTTTCACTATTCTAAAACTTTTTCAAAACATTTTTTCAGACCATGTCTCTCTATATAATTGGCACAAGTTTGATTGAATTGGATAATGAAGTACTGGGAATATAAAGAAGAGGCTAATTGTCTGATATTTTTGTCAATTAATTAATTTTAATTACTTTATTTCATTTGCTATTATCATAATTCCATATTAGTAATCTTCTCCTGTAGTGTTTCTCCCTTAAAAGTAATTGCAATGTCTTTCTTTGAGATTAAATTAAGATCCTTTGAAACAAAGGAGTGTTTAGGGACTGATGTTTCCAGCAAGAACAGATAAACCCCTGGGTCCAGTGCTCATTTAATTTTGAGATCTAATTCAGAACTAAGTTAAGAGGAGTTGGTAAAAAAAAAAATAGCTTTAGAGCTGGGCATAACACGGTTCAAATATTGGCACTGATATTTCATTTAACCTTGGACATACTGTTTTACTTTTCTGATCCCCCCTACCGATATACGTGTGTGTGTGTGTGTGTGTGTGTGTGTGTGTGTGTGTGTCATTTTGACTGATGACAGCTACATCTGCCTACATAAGTATCCTAAACTTAGTTACGGGTGGCAATAGGCAGTGGGGTTTGAAAATTCAGTGTTCTAGGTGTTAAACACAAATATTCAAAACTCTTAAGCAAGTCTCCCAAAGCAAATACTATTTGTAATGACCCATTTTTTTTTTCTTTTTCATCTGGGCCAACAGATTATCCCTAAAGTAGTCGACATTTATAGAGTTTGGACATAAGCTTGACTACTACATTTTGATTATAATGGAGTAATTTGAATTAAGACGTGTACATGTGTGCACACACATATATGAAAGAGTGTTCTTGTATTGAATGGTATGTTGGAGCTGAAAGGAGAGCATTGCTAATAAACTATCTAATGGAGAAAAATAAACTGTCTAACACAAAGAAAGAGGAATAAACTCACAGGCTATAATTGCCCTTTTGAAGAGAAAGATCACTGCACACAACTGCCCCTTGTTTGATTAACCACCTGGGCTTAACTCACTGTCTTTAAGATTAACCACCTGTGACTTTTCTAAGAGTTTGCTTTTCAGCACCTGAAAAGACCTGAGCAGATAGAAGTAGCATGGACTCCCAGTTCCTGCCAGACCACATTCCAAGGAGGCTGAAAAGCCAGCCTCACAGAGAAGAGAAAAACAAAAATGGGAGGAAGGGGACAGAGGCAGCTGCCTTTTTTGCTATCACCTGACAGCAATGACTCTTTTTTTACCCCTTAAACCTCAACAAAAACCCAGAACCCTTTATCCTCTCTGCTGGCACTTCTTCTTTCTTTTTTCTTTCGTTTGACAAGCCCTTTCCCCCTTCTCTCAGGGAAAGTAAAATAAACTTTTTACTTCTTTCTATCCTAATCTTTGTGTCAAGAATTCTTTCTCATCCCATGCTACGAGTTCCCGCCCTAACAGGAGCCAGCTTGTAATGGCTCATGAAAGTCAATTTTTAAATTTTTAGAAACTTTTTTCAAAGTAGTTATTAAACATAGACAGTATTAAAAATTAAATTGTATAAGTGTCCCTTTTCATAAATCATTTTAAAGTGGTAAATCTTCAGAATACTCAAACACATCATTTTCTAATTATTTTACATTTTGCTATTATCTATATTCTTGAGGTTATTCATTCTATTGTTTCAGTACATTATAAATGCAATGGTATGATACTGTGCATCTTTCCTCAATGTTCGGTGATATCATGCTGTTAGCTTGAAATAGATATTGTTGGGAATATTTACACCATAAAAATTGGCAAGTACTATGAATCAGGGCTTTTTATTTTTATTCCTTCAGAAGAGACAGTTGTTAAACAATTGCTATTACCCCAGTAGATTTCATCAAAAGATTTCAAAAATATTGGTGATTTACATTTGTCTAGGTCTCAGACCATGAATTTCTGGTTGTTTCAATCTCATTTTGTTATACCACCCACCCTCAGTTAGGTCAGGGAACACCAGCGCTTTCAGAGGGAAGGTCTGAAGACTCTTTTTCCAGGGCATCTGAAGGCCACAGTATATGTGCCTAGCCCTTTCCACTGCCCGAGAACCACTGAAGTAAATGCTCTACCTCATTTATATAAGAGTAACTAGAAACATTGGGAATAATTCTTGAGACAATTAATATAAAGCATTATTTTTTTTTTCTTGAGACAAAGTCTCACTTTCTTGCCTGGGGTGAGTGCTGTGACGTCAGCCTAGCTCACAGCAACCTCAAACTCCTGGGCTCAAACAATCCTTCTGCCTCAGCCTCCCGAGTAGCTGAGACTACAGGCATGCGCCACCATGCCCGGCTAATTTTTTCTGTATATATGTTTTTAGCTGTCCAATTAATTTCTTTCTATTTTTGGTAGAGACGGGGTCTCGCTCTTGCTCAGGCTGGTCTCAAACTTCTGAGCTCAGAACGATCCACCCGCCTCGGCCTCCCAAAGTGCTAGGATTACAGGTGTGAGCCACCATGCCAGGCCTAAAGCACTTTTTAATTTTTATTTTTCTTCAATCAAATAAATCTTGCTTTTTCCTCAAGTTGAATAATTTACTCTTGTACAAGTACATTCTGATACCTAAATAAACATGTAGTGAGAAGGAGATTTCCATTAGATTGCCACTGGATCATTGTTGATGTGTAGAAATGCCTTTCCTCTCTTCACTGCAACCCTTCATTACAAATAATATCTTTGTCCTAATGCTGAAATTCAATAAAAAGATCAATGTGTAATAAAGTAACAAAATCATGAATCAACAATGGAGGCTACGCTGACAGCTTCATAACCATGTACAAAATACATTGATCATTATGCCAGCTAGAGTTCTCTTGCTGCATCAAAAGAGAGTTCTTATATGGGGGTTTTCTGTCTACTGAGATGGATGTAAAAATGTGCATTACTGAGATACAGTGGGAAGTTAAGATGTTTCTTTTTTTTCAGACTAAATGGTGAATAAAAGAGAATCACTGTTATAACTGCGGAAGTCAGAGCCTATGGCAAACTGCCTGCTGTGTCCTCTATGGACACAGCTCTTAATGCAGTTTATTCTGTTATCACTTCTTTGAAAAAAAAAATATTATCTTGAGATGTAAGAGATTTGAGGATCCATCTTGTTCAACTTCTAGTAGATGAGCATTTTTTTTCTATTAGAGAATACAGTCTATTCTCTTCCTGGATATGCCATCGTGATATTTCTTTTAAAAAAAAAATAGACATCTTTAGACAGTTTTAGGTTTACAGCAATATTGAACAAAAGATCCAGAGATTCCCCATATGCCCTCTACCCCCACATGTGCATAGCTGCCCCCATTATCAACATTCCACACTGAAGTGATACACTTGTTGTAATTGATGGAGCTGCCTTGACACATCGTTATCACCCAAAGTCCATAGTTTCCATTAAGGTTCACCCTTGGGGTTGTAAATTCCATGGGATCTTAAGTTTTTTAATGCTTTATAAACTCTGTTTCTAAAAAAGCCAAATTATTTTGTGCACATTCTACTGTGGGATTTATCACTAGAAGTGAATTTAAAATTTCAGTAAGTACACTGAGAAATCGATTTACCACCTAATCTTGTCTCTGTATGTTATAACAATAAACCATTATTCAAAACGTGTCAGGGTGTCTGGCACTTGCCTCAGAAATGAGAACTGTCAGTAAAATAGTTATTTATGTTTAGTAAAAATTAATGTAGTTTGAAGCACTCCAGAGGAAATTACAGGTGGATAAAAAGTCTTTGTGTATAATTATATGATTCAGAATCTTCACAGACATAGTATTCTCCAGACTTTTCTATTATTTTCTTTACTTTCACATTTACATGCATTTTGATGCTTTCATACTTTCTCTTATAATTGATATGTTGTATAGATTACTCCATTTTGTAGAAAGATTAAACACTGAATTTTCTGGAAAATCTCAAACTCAAGTTCAGATCAAGATAATATTTCATAATCCCATGATATTTCAAAATTATTTCCAAAATAAGAAGACAAGATTGGGTTATCCCTTCAATGTTAGCATAACCTATTCTGATAAAGTAACTATTTTTTCATCTCTAAGCTTGTTTTTTAGTAAATTAGTATGCAGATAATTTGTCTTAGCTATATTTGTTTTATAATTTTTGATTTATTTGACTTTAGGTCCTTAATCTCCATAATAGAAAGATATATTCTCTGAGCAAAATATGTGACTATCTTTAGGTGAATAATCTAGAAGAGTCTGGGATGTGAATGCTTATCAAGAGATTCACTGAAGCGGTGCTCCCGAGAGAAGGGGAGGGATAAAAAGGCAAGCACGTGTATAGTCTCTGCTGGAGACTTCCCTCAGCCTGATCCTGTAGTGAAAATCTGGAACGTGACTTACTCTCCAGGAGTTAGTTGAGCCAAAAGGCTTCCTGGTACTTTTGTACTCCCAAGTTAATCATTCAAATACTGGCTGTGCACTGTAGCTCCTGTTTTCTTGAGGACTATTCTTTGGAGAAGGAGGCTGCTGTTAACCACCACAGGGTGTGGAGAATGGGGGGACCAGTAGGGTAAGGGGGGTCCAGATGGGGCACCAAGAAAATCCATCAGAGAGACTTAGAAGTAAATTAACTAACATATATATTTACATTAATTATACATAAAATAATATTTGATGTCTATAGTCTAATTACAGTGTAAATATTTAATTCTGCCTAATTACCATAATGATTTTAATTTATTTGAGAAAGAATGCTTATATACTAGGCATGATCGGGCACTTTTTCCTAAATCTCTATAGTTCTATATACATTCACTCCACAATTTAATATTTAATTTTTAAATGAATATATAATAGATCCATATTTTTATGGGGTACATGTGCTATTTTGATACAAACATACAATGTATAATGATCAAATCAGGATAATGGGGATACCCATCACCTTAAATGTTTAACATTTGTTTGTTAGGAACATTCCAATTCTGCTCTTCTAGTAATCTGAAATATGTAATATATTATTATTAGCTGTAGTTGTCCTGTTGTGTTTCTGAACACTAGATCTTATTCCTTCTACAAAACTGTATTTTTGTAAGCATTAACCAGCCCTCTTTATCTTCCTTCCCTATTACCCTTCAAGCCTCTAGGAACCACCATTCTACTCTCTATATTTATGAGATAAACCATTTTAGTTCCCATATATGAAAGAGAACACCTAATAATTGTCTTTCTGTGCCCAGTTTATTTCACTTATCATGATGTGCTCCAGTTCCATCCATGTTGTTGCAAATGACAGAATTCATTCTTTTTATGGGTGAACAATATTCCTTTGTGTATATATACCTCTATTTTCTTATTCAGGCACCTGTTGATATACACTTAGGTTGATTCCATATCTTGGCTATTGTGATTAGTGCTGCAATAAAGATGGGAGTGCAGGTAGCTCTTCAATATATTGATTTCTCTTCTTTTGGATATATACTCAGCATGGGAATGATGGATCACATAGTAGTTCAAGTTTTAGTTTTTTGAGAAAACTCCATACTGTTTTCCATAAAGGCCATATTAATTTATATTTCCACTAAGAGTGTAGGAGGGTTCCCTTTCTCCACACTCTCATCAGCATCCATTATTGCCTGTCTTTTTGATAAAAGCCATTTTAACAGGGGTGGAATGATATACTAGCTTTGTTTTGCATTTCTCTGATGATTAGTGATGTTGAGTTAAAGACTTATAAGAGCTGAATCTATGGTATTTGTCTTTTTTTGTGATTAGCTTAATTAGCTTAGCATAATGTTCTTAAGATTCATACATGTTATAGTATACATCAGAACTTCCTTCCTTTTCAAGGCAGAGTAATATTCTGTTATATGTATATACCACCTTTTGCTTAACCGTTTATCCATTAATGGACATTTGGGTTGCTTCCCCATTTTAGCTATCGTGAATAATGCTGCTATGAACTTGGGTATACAAATATCTCTTAATAACACTGCTTTTAATTCTGAGCATATACCCAGGAGTGGAATTGCTAGATAGTGTAGTAATTCTACTTTTAATATTTTTAAGGAAATGCCCTTCTCTTTTTCATAGTGTCTGTACCATTTTATATTCCTACCCAGTATATAAGCGTTCAAATTTCTCCACATCCTGTTATCACTTGCAATGTTCTGTTTTTGTTTTATAATAGCCATCTCCATGGGTGTGAAGTGGTACTTCAGTGCAGTTTTAATTTGCATTTTCCTAGTAATTAGTGTTGTGGAGTATATTTTAATGTGCTTATTGGTTATTTGTATGCCTTCTTTAGAGAAATGTCTATTCAACTTTGCTGATTTTTGAATTGAGCTGATATTGTCCTTGTTGTTGAATTTTAGGAGTTAGTTATTTATTCTGAATGTCAGTCCTTTGCCAGACTTTTTATTTGTATTTTCTGTCATCCTGTGGTTTGCCTTTCACTCTGTTGATAGAGTACTTTGATACACAAAAGTTTTTAATTTCAGTAAAATCCATTTTATCTGTTTGTCTTCTGTTGACTGTGTTTTTCATATCATAGCCACAAAATCATTCCTAAATTCAATGTCATGAAGATTTCCCTATGCTTTTTTCTAAGAATTTTGTTATATTAGGTCTATTTATAGATTTTTAACTCAGTTTGAGTTAATTTTTGGTTATGGTGTAAAATAAGGGTCCAGCTTCATTCTTTTGCATATGAATATCCAGTTTTCTGACACACCATTTTTTTTTAAAAAAAAGACTGCCCTTTCCTCATTAAATGGCTTTGGAAATCTTGTTGAAAATCATTTGACCAAATATGCAAAGATTTATTTCTGGGTTCTATATTCTATTTACTTGGTCTATATGTCTGTCTGTATGCTAACAACAAACTATTTTAATTATTGTACCTTCTAAGTAACTTTTGAAGTAAGAAAGTATAAAATCTTTTTGTTCTTTTTCAATATTGTTTTGAAAATTTGAGTTCCCTTTGAAATTCCATGTTAATTTTAGGATAGGTTTTTCATTTCTTCAGAAAACATCATTGAGATTTTGATAAGAATTACATTGAATCTGTAGATTGCTTTGGGTGATATTGACATCTTAACAATATTAAGTTCTCCAATCTTTGAACGTAGACATTGTTTTCATTTATTGATATCTTCTTTAATTTATTTCATCAATATTTTTTACTTTTTATTGTATATCACTTTGTTGGTTAATTCCTAAGTATTTTATTCTTTTTCATGTTATGATAAATGGAATTGTTCTTAATCTCTTTTTTGGATTGCTCATTCTTAGTGTATAGATACGAAACGGCCTTTTCTGCATGTTTACTTTGTATCTGGCTACTTTGCTGAATCTATTAGTTGTTTAATAGTGAAGATTTTTATAAGTTGCTTTATCCATTGCCATCTTTTATGCCCTGCAGACTCTCTTAGGAACTTCTATGGTCTGTAGAATGACTGTGATTACAAAATACATATTCACCTTTTTCTGTAGTTGATTCTACTGTTTACTGGTATCCATGGCTTTTAAAAAAATTGTCACATTATTTTGCATGCCATAATACAAATGAATCTCAAAAGCATTATGCTAAGTGAATCAATCCAGATACAAAAGACTAAATCCTACATGACTCTATTTATATGACATTTTGGGAAAAGAAAAAAACTATATGAATGTCAGAAAACAGCTAAGTACCTAATGCCCTCAGGGAGAGTGAAGGTGATCAACTGCAAATAGCCAAAGTAGAAATAATTGGTGATGAAAGTTTTATGTTTTGAATTTGGTGATGTTTATACAACTGTACATATATGTAAATATTCATTGAATGGTATCATTTAAAAAGATGAATTGTTCATTTTAAATAACTGGTGTTTTTAAAATTCTGTATTATTTATTATCATTTCAGATATTGTCACAAATATCCCAGGGTCATCAATATTTTAAAGAAAATAGATATTTATTTATTCTCCTGTAAAGTCTGAATTAGTATAATTTCTCTCCTCCACAAAGGCAAGAAAGACAGTTCTACTTGCTACTTTCAACCCTTATAGTTGAATATGACTGCTCTAGCTTCTGTAATGATGCTATATTATGCCTCAGTTCAACTAATAGCAAAGAGGGGAAAAAAACTCAACCTATATTTTGGAGGCCCAAATCAGAATTATAATTGACATTTTCTATTGATAAGAATGTGTAAATAAACAAAGATAACCCAAATGAGAACAAACATAGGATATTTATTCAGAGTTTGCAAGGGAGTCAGCCACAATGCTTGCATTTGGCAGGGACTCAAAGGCAGTCTCTAGAAGATGAGAAAACTTTGTAGTGAAAAAAGAGGAAGGATTCAGATATGATCTGATTGTATCTTTTTGCCACAGGAAAATTGGAGATAAGCTAATTAGAAATTGTTATCTTATCTGATTAGTTTGGAAATCATATTTGATTTGCATTGTTTGGTCCTGAGTTGAATTCATAGGCAAAATCTGTAAGTCAATTGTTAAGCCAATCCTGACTGTTCTTGCCCAATTATTGCCAACTTTGTGGTTTGGCTTCCTAGGATGGCTTTTGTAGATTTGGTGCACCAAAATTCTATTGTCATATATTGGTTGGCCAGTGTCCACTTACATATTCAATCTTGAATATATAATTGATCAAATGGTAACACTTTGATAAAAAGAAGACTGAGCAATACAGTTTGCTTTTCTGAGTAGCTATTGCCCAGATAAACTGTATCTATATAAAATGAGAACTCCCACAGCCAGTACTTTTGTATAGCCCAATATTTGTGCATATATTTATTCCTATCGATAGAATACACTCAACTCTACTCTAAAAGAGAAAATCCCAGTACGAACAAGTTATGACTTATAATCAAAAGTCTTAGATCTCTGAGGTCCATGGTGTTCCCTCTCAGATCCGTATGTGGGTCCTTCTAGGAGAGAATGTCCATAAATTAAATACACATGCAACAAATGGTGGGTGACTATGAGTAGAATAATGACAATTCAAATTCCCATTAAGAGAATGAAAAACATATAAATGTAACCATTGAATAAAATTAACAAATCCTGTAATGAAAAAATTACTAAGAATGCCTACTACAGAAGTAGGATAAGTGCCTTAGTTACCCCTTCTGGGCTACCACTGATTATGTTCTCCGGGTGGTAAATTTTCAACCTGAACCCAGCACAAGTTGGTTCTTTGAATATTATCTTCTCTGGTCCATATGAAGTGGGTATTGAAAAATATGACATTTTTGGAGCCAGTTTTATCATCTTACATCTACTAGTCAGTTTCGGAGCTTCTTTGAGATTATTTTAGGGATCCAACAATCACAGGCTTTCTTAAGCAAAACTAGTATTTTTGGCAATATATAATCGCTTCAGAACTTTAATAGGTTTCTGTCTATTGCATCCTGGACAATTCTGGGGCAATATTATTTAGAAATAGTTTCTAAGCTTAAAATCTGTGGTCTTTTATATGCTAGTCTTGTGCTTTGCTCATCAGAGTCTCTCTCAACTTAATCATATATAACTTGGGGCCACCTGAAACTGTAGGTTTCAGTGAAAAAGAAACCTATTATTTTATCTATGCTGCTTAGCTGGCTCTCATTATCTGGCAGAAAACAATTCCCAGGAGATGTTTCAACAAGGCTTAAGGGCACAATCTTATTTCTTGAGATCCATCTCTTACATCAGCTTCAGTTCAGGACTAGGTTTTTCCCCATCTATATAGACCTCAGTTATCTTTAAGTTACAGACAAAAGAGAACCCCTAACAGAGTTTTTTGTATAACAGTTTATATAATGGCTAGATTTAGACAAAATTCATTCCTGTTTTATAGGACTTTGTAAAAGCAGAGAAAAGTAGCCACATGCACTATGTGCACTATAATACATTTTGCAATCATTTTCTCTAGAAATATAAACTCTATTGGCCCATGGTTTCCCATACAAGGTATCACAGGCTCTACAGCAATCACTAGATATCTAGACTGTGTCCTTTTGTCCTTGTTGTCCACTGTTGCCCTGCTAAGCCATGTCATATATTTTAGGTTTTTCATATCCTTTTCATATAAAAGTTGAAGATTGTAGGTTGAATTTTCATGTTAGAATTTGACATGGTCCTAGGCTCAACCTAACTTACTGCTTTTCTGTTCTCAACATGTGGCTTTCATTTCATTATACATGATCAGTGCTCCATTGTTTGTGACCATTCCAATCAGTGGGGATAAAAAGAAAGGCAAGACCTGGCCATGACCCATTATTTTAAAGACATAACCAGAAATTTCATATTGGCTAGATCTTGTTTATATGTCCACATTTGCCTTGAAGAAAATTTAAGAGATATAATATTTATTCTGTCATAGAATTTTATTGCATATAATCTAAAACTGTTAAAGTTTATCAGGCAAAAGGAAAATGATGCTAGATGGAGAGCAACATACACATAAACGTCTTTAGAGCAGTAGAAATGGTAAATATGTAGGCAAATACTTTTTTAAATAAACTAAATTCTTTGAAAGATAACTGAGTGTTTAAAACCAAAAATAATAATTATACACTGTGAAGTAAAAAGTACATGTCAAAAAATATGAAAATGAAATCCTCATGTAAAGAGGCTAAAAGAATTATATTTTTACAAGGCTCTAACGTTATATTTAGAGTGATATGATATTATTTAATTATATATAGCAAAGGTTAAACATGCACATAAAATTCTTACAACAATCAGAAGATGAAAGTATGTAAAAAGGCAAAAAGCTACATAAAATGGATAACTATATCAACTATTATAAAAATAATCAACTAATACAGAAAGCAGAAAAAGAAAGAAATATTAGACAACATTCCCATTTTTATAAGGCTTAAGAGAAAAGCTACTGTCTTACTGACTTGAATAACAGGAGTATGTAAATCAAGATGCTGCCATAAGTAGAAAGTGAGGAGGGAAATTTATTTAAAAACAGAACAACAGAAGGCTACTTTTCTCCTACCTACAAATTCGGTCTGAATATTGGTCTGATTTATAAAGTACAAATTCCCAGGGAATACCCCAAGCAGTACAGCTAAGGCTAAAGAAACTGAGAAAATATTTCTGCTGCTTCCCACCATTAAAACAAACAAATAAAAACATAATGCTTTAGAAGAGTGTAACAGAACCCAACATCTCTACAATATATCATTAACAATGCCCAGGACAAAATCTAAACTATTGCACATGCAAGAAAATATGACCCTGTCTTAGTCCATTTGTGCTACTATAAATACCATAAATGTGGTTGCTTATTAACAAAAGAAATTTATATCTCACAATTTGAGAGTTTGAGAAGTCCAAGGTCAAAGTACCAGCACATTCAGTGTCTGATGAGGACCTGCTTTCTGATTATTATTCAGTGAGATAGACCATATGCTGAGTAATTTTTTAAAAGTCTCAGTAAATTTCAAAGAGTAGAAATTACACAGTGTGATCTCTCATTACCAGAAATTTAAACTGAAATCAATACCAATAACATACCTGGAGAAATTCTGATCAGTTTGCAGATTAAGAAACAAACTTTCAAACAACTCATTAGTCAAAAAGAAACCTGGGTAGACCATAATCCTAAGTGAAGTATCTCAAGAATGGAAAAACAAACATCATATGTACTCACTAATAATTGGGAGCTAAATGATGTGCGCAAATAGGCACAAAGATATGTAAAGGACATTGAAAATCAAGAAGGGGGGAGGTGGAAGGGTGATGTGAGAGATAAAAACTTACATATTGGATACAATGAACCCTATTCTGGTTACAGGCACACTAAAAATCACTACTTAAGCATTATATGAGGTATCCATGTAACAAAAACATTTGTACCCCCTTAATATTTTGAAATAAATAATAATAATAACAATAAAAGGACAGAAAATTACAAAAAAAAATCTTGCCTGTAGCCTGTATTTGTGAACAAAATTTTATTGAAACACAGCCCTATCCATTTGTTTATATATTCCCTATGGCTACTTTCATATTACAAAAATAGTGTTGGCTAGTTGTGTTACAGACCAACAGACTTCAGAAGCCTAAAATATTTACAATCTCATTTCTTATAGAAAAAAAATTCTTGGCCTCTGCTACCAATATTAAAATTATAATAAGAAAATATTATTAATAAATCTTTATCAATAATTATCAATAAATTATAATATCAATAAATTATAATAATTTATCAATAAATTGATATGTATGAAAATCTTTAAGTAATAGAAATTAACAATAAAACTGAAGAAATACAAACCAGAATAACGTTAAGTGTTAAAGAAATTAAGTTCATAATTTAAAATCATCCATAATGAACAATCCAGACCTGGTTGTCTTTATGGCTGAATTATATCAAATAGTTCATGGAAAAAATACAGAATATACAGAATATACAGAATCTTTCAAATTAGAGCTGAGCATACTTTCCAATTGTATGAGTTCATCACCATAAATCTAATACCAGATTCAGAAAAGATGTTAACACATTAAAAAATACAGGTGAGTATCCTCTTAAACATAATGCTGTGATTCTTCTAGGAATTCAATGTTGGTTTAGCATTCCAAAATTAATTAAAGTATTTCTCTACATTGCTACAAGAAAAAATCCTATGCATGTGGAAAATGTTTGAATAAAATTAAACATTTATTCCTGTAAATATTTTCAGAAAAATAGAAATAACTCAATAAAAGGTATCTATAAAAATTCCACAACAAAGATCATACCTAATGGCAGAAAACTGATTACAACCTGTCTACTTTTAAAAAAGAGAAAATACCTCTGCTTTTAGTACTTCTACTCAAATAGTACTGGAGACCCTAGACAATGAACATAAATTGGTAGCATTTCTATATACTAATAACAATCAAGCTGAGAGTCAAATAAATTTATCAATACCATACAATAGCTACGAAGAAAATAAAATACCTAGAAATGTACTTAACCAAGGAGGTGAAAGATCTCTACAAGGAGGACCACAAAACACTGATGAGAGAAATCACAAATGACACAAACAAATGGAAAAACACCCCCTACTCATGGATTGGTAGAAACATTCTTAAAATATTCATACTGCCCAAAGTGATTTACAGACTCAACACAAGCCCCATCAAAATACCAATATTTCCCAGATCTAGAGAAAACATTCCTAAACTTCATTTGGAATACAAAGGAAGCCCAAATAGGCAAAGCAATCTTAAACAAAAAGAACAAATCTGGAGGCATCACATTACCTAGCTTCCAATTACATTACAAGGTTAGAGTAACCAAAACAGCATGGTACTGGTATAAAAGTAGAGACAGAGACTAATGGAATACAATAGAGAACCCAGAAATAATGCAATCTACCTAAAACCAATTGATATTCAACAAAACAGGCAACGATATATACTGGGGAAGGAAAGAAAGTTCTATTCAATAAATGGTGCTGTGAAAACTGGATAGCCACATGCAGAAGAATGAAATTGGACCCCTATCTCTCACCATAGGCAAAAATTAATTCAAGATGGATTAAAGACTTAAATTCAAGGCATGAAACCATAAAAATTATGGGAAGAATCATAGAAAAATATTTTCTAGACATCAGTCTAGGCAAAGAATTTATGACTAAGACCC
>CAUYSK010009622.1:0-11747 GCA_963575035.1 Avahi laniger
GGCACCTAAGTAAGCATTTACGTAAACCAAGACATGCTTGGCTGCATGAATTTTCTGAAGGAAATTCTATATGGCCTCGGTTGATTTTGTAATATTAATCCACGTTAGTTTAACATTTCCCAAGGTGCTTTTAAACACATAGACACTTTTTTTTTTTTTGAAACAGAGTATCACTTTGTTGCCCTGGGTAGAGTGCAAGTGGCGTCAGCCTAGCTCACAGCAACCTCAAACTCTTGGGCTCAAGCGATCCTCCTGCCTCAGCCTCCCCAATAACTGGACCTACAGACATGAGCCACCATGCCCGGCTAATATTTCTATTTTCAGTAGAGACAGGGTCTCACTTTTGCCCTGGGCTCAGGGTGGTCTCCAACTCCTGAGCTCAAGCCTGGGCCTCCCAGAGCACTAGGATTACAGGCGTGAGCCACTGTGCCCAGCCTACACATCTTTCTTGATGTTCACAAAAGCACTGGCATTGGTGAGTCTGATGAAAGAAACAAGATAGAAGACACCACTTCTGGGGGCAGACATAAGCAGTTCACACATGGGGTGAACTGTTTAAATTCTCTAAACCTCGGCTGCTGCTTCTCTACAATGGAGATAAGGAAAGCAGCTAATGGGGCAGTGGTGAGGATTATGAGAAACAATACCAGGGTAGGTGCTTAGCTCAGATATTAGCGCCATGGTGTTAAATGGCCTGTGACCACAAATAGTGGGTTCAGGTGGCAGGGACAGGACCCGAACCAAGTTGTCTGCTGCAGAAGATGACACTCATACATGATACGTTGTTTCTGCTTACTTCATTTTTCTTTGCATGGCTCTTAAAATTACACTCCAATCCTATGCTTTGTGTTTATGGGGGGATAATAATAGTACTATGTCATAGGTTAGGTCCTCAAGCAGTGAACACTGCAGTAGGCAGTGTGTGGATGTGGCTGGCTCTCAGTAATGGTTCACTGTCTGCCGCTGCGGCTGCTGCTCTGCCTTCTCCCAGTCCTCATGTGAGGGTTTCTCACTCACTCTGCATGTATTTGTAGTCTGCCTACTGTGTAAAGACAGGCTTTTTGTAAATGGCTAGGTAAAGCCTTCCCATGTCTTGACTAGTCTGATAAAGCAGTTCAGAAGAGTTCCCGACATTCGAATGTGTTTCTCAAGTGATAGATTCCCGACATGTTGGTTTTGTATCAGTGAATCCTCTCCTCTCATTCGTTTTATGCTCATGTCACCTACGCTCTGCCTGACTGTCCCTTGCTGGGTCATAGGGGTTGTGAGGATGAGTCTAAATTAAAGGGACAACTCTGTGGGAAGGAGGAAGGAGGGATGAGAAACCACCAAGGAAGGGCCTGACCCAGACCTGGCACCTAGCCTGTGTCTCCACCCTTAATTGTATACCTGCCAGCACCCATGAGGCTCTCAATAAATATCAGCTGACAAATAAGTGACAACCTAGAACTTGATACCCAGGGGCTTTATAAGGGCACATTGTAGAGTTAATGGGAAGTCAGGGCCTTCCCGAAATGCACTGACCCAAGGCCCTTGATAGAAGTTGTCCGTGTCTCCCACCAGGAGTGGCTGTTTTTACCTGGGACTGCCGGTCTGACAACTCTGCTGGGTGACACTTGAAGCATGCTTTTCCTCCCCTGGGACACCCATGGCCTCCTGAGTGGAGCCTGTTTCTAAGAATTGTGAGCCTAGGCTATGGGGCCTGTGGTGTGGAGTCCAGGGCACCAGGCCTGAGGTGGTTCCAGAACAGCCCCATAAGGGACATCTGGAAACACGAGGTCACTCAGGATTCTCACAGGTGGGTGAGGGTGATTTCTCCATCACGTTGCCCTTGGCTGGTTTCGACCAGTGGAATATGGGCAGACAAGAGAGTGGGCCAGTTCCACGCAGAGGCTTTGTGAAGGAGCCTGTGTTCTGCTCCCGCGCTGTGCTGTCCACCGTGCGAGCGAATGCCTCTTCCTCTTCAGCCTGGGCCCTTGAATGACAAACAGACCTGAGAGAATGAAGCTGACGACCCAAACCCGGAGCCCAGCCAAGCCTAAGCAATAGCTCATCCGTAGACTCACGAGTGAGAGGTGAATGTTTGTTGTGTAAGCCACTGGAAGGTTGTGTCTCTTGCTTTGTTATTGAGCAAAACCTAATAAACCTGCGACAGAGGAAAGTGGACCCAGGCCAAGTGGGTTCTTGGCTTCGCGCAGGTAAAAATTCATGAGCAAGGTGACAGAGTAAAGCAAAAGCAAATTTATTGAAGTACAAAAGTACAAGAAACAGAAGGAAGGCAGGGCCGTGACTGTCTCTCAGAGCAAGAGAGAGTAGCTCTTTGTGAGTGTCTGAGGCCTTATTTTATACCTTCTATTTAATTTTGTTAAGTGGAGGGAGGATTATTCCTAAGATTTCTGGGCAAGGGTTAGGGAGTTCCCGGAACTTAGGGTCCCTCCATTTTTCAAACCCTGTTGGGTAACTTCTGGGAGTTGCTATGGCATTTACTGGTGGGAGTTTCTTTCAGCATGCTAATGTATTATAATTAGCGAATAATGAACAGTGAGAGTAACCAGAGGTCATTTTGTCACCATCTTGGCTTCAACGGGTCTTAATGGGTTTCTCCACCTCATCCTGTTTTATCAGAGACCTTGGGTTGGGTCTTATCGCAGGCCCTGCCAGTCCCTGGTCTGTATCTCACCTGCACAAGCAAAGATGTCCCACCCAATGTCATAAGCACCTTTTCCCCACTGCTCTGAAAACACTGGATACAGTAAATAAACAAAAAATAGATCCAATTGCTGAGGGCATGGAGATATGGATGTGTGCATTCAACAATCACATAAATAATTACGCACTTGCACATTATCTACGTGCTTTAATACAAAGTTAAAAAACACAGAGTGTGATGAAAAAGAGGAACAGGAGGAATTAATTTTGATGGGGAAATCAGCAAAAACTTCTCCCAAGATCTGAAGGATGAGGGAGAGATATGCAAAGAGGAGACGGGGGATTATAGCATTTCAAGACAGAGCCAGGAACAGCGGGATGAAAGAGTGGAAGGAGCTTGGTGCATGTGAGGCTCTTCAAAAGGACAGAGAGACCGGGACACAGTGGTCATGAGATGGACTCATGAGAACAACGGGGTCTGGCACCTGCAGGGCCTTGTGGTCCACGGGGAGGGGTCTGGATTTTACACTGAGCACACAGCCACCAGAGGGTTTTTGTTTTAAACTAAAATTTACTTAGGTAAATATATTAGTATCATAACTGGAGTGAATTCAGCCCTGGCACACAGACATGGACTTTGAGTTTTTAATGTCTCCAGTAGTGAGACTGCCCATGTAAAACTCTTCCCACTGCTCATGCTATGGGGGACACTTGAAATACCATCAAATGAAATGCTATCTATCCTTCACTACCTAGAAATAGAAGAAAAGTTAACATGAAACTCACTTTATAAAAAATAAAATACTTACCAAACACTATCCTAAGAAGTATAATCTTGCCAAATTTCTGTTTGAGCAATCGGATGATAACTACAGCCGTGAAAGGATATGAGAGAAAATTCTAAATTACTTGAGCAGAAAGACAAAAAATTGCTGGTTTTGGATCAATAGAATGGATTTTTTTTGACAGAAAACTTTTGAATTTAATAAAGAAATGGCAATAACTGGTAAGTACATTAATTCAAAATATTTTCACTAAGCACCAGACTGAATAGTTCACCATCTTTTCACTGAGAACCCCTTTGAAAGAATGCCTATGACTCAATCAGTTTATTCAGGGTTTTAATCACGAAATCTAAAGCTGCCAATCAGAGTTTATAATTACCATGAAATGACCAGGTAAACAACCTTGAGGTCATATAACATGAGCTTTTAAAAGCTGTTTGGCCAGGTGTGGTGGCAGGTACTTGTAGTCCCAGCCACTTGGGAGGCTGAGGCAGGAGGATCACTCAGTCCAGCCCTGGAGTTTGAGGCTACAGTGAGCTATGATGTGATGCCACTGCGCTCTAGCCAGGCAACAGAGCGAGACCTTGTCTCAAAAAAAAAAAAAAAAAAAAGGCTGGCGCAGTGGCTCACGCCTGTAATCCTAGCACTCTGGGAGGCCAAGGTGGGCAGATTGTTTGAGCTCAGGCGTTCAAGACCAGCATGAGCAAAAGCGAGACCCCGTCTCTACTAAAAAAAATAGAAAGAAATTAGCTGGACAACTAAAAATATATAGAGAAAAAATTAGCCGGGCATGGTGGCACATGCCTGTAGTCCCAGCTACTCGGGAGGCTGAGGCAGAAGGATTGCTCGAGCCCAGGAGTTTGAGGTTGCTATGAGCGAGGCTGATGCCACGGCACTCTAGCCCGGACAACACAGTGAGACTCTGTCTCAAAAAAAAAAAGAAAAAAAAAAAGATATGTTTAACCTATACATTCTAAATGAGGAGTTCCTTGGCCTCAGGCTGATAATCCCATGTCCATGTGCCAGATACCACGCATACACGCACACAAAGTAGCATGTATACAAGAGAAATAATATGCGGTCCCTATATATTTAAGAGCAATAATGCCTAATTCTCATGGGCATACAATCCAATGAGGGGCAGAGAGAGATGCAAGTCACTAACCTGCAAGGAAGAACCAAGCAAGAGCTTGGTAGAGAGGTAAGTCCTATGCCCTGAGGACACAGCAGGAAGGGCGCTGGGAGGTGTCAGGGACTGGGTGGCATCCAGGCCAGTCCAGGAACATGAGTGGATGTCAACATGTATGAACAGGACCTTCAAGCCTGGAGAAAATAAAAAGGACTCAAGACACTGACCCTCAGAAGTACTGCCCGTTCAGAAGACAGTGAAGGCTTTGTTTTGGGTAAAGGGATGTAATTTAATAACAGACTGTATAAAATTCAGGAAAACCTCACCCAACAAGAGCCAGAAACAGCACTAGTCTATATTTCTCAACAGCAATTCAGACAAGCTGCGGTAGCCTATGAAACCAGCAAGAGGGTGAAATATCTTCCTAAACACGGAGGCACCGCATGCTCTTTGTGGAAGTAGCCAGGCCACCCCGAGACCCCAGTCCCCTGGAATCAAATCCACTAGCAACAATCATTCTTAATGGAAAATGTCTGCCCTACCGAAATGTAAAATAAAAATAACTCAAGCAAAAACTCAAAAGTAATAGACAACCGGAGCAAACTTCAATGCCTCACACTTCAGCTATGCCCCAACCATCATGGTACTGAGACACAGTCTGCCCTCTTACGTTACGGCAGAACACAACAAAATTTAGCATATTGCTGCTCCTACCACATCCCTCCCCATCAAAAAAAAGGAAATAAACACCACACAAAATATAAACTTTCGCCAAATAAAAGTCAGCATTAGCCTAGGGGTTCTACTGCAATATTACTACCCAGGATATTTAACATCCTCATTCTGAGAGCTCTAGAAGCATTACAAGCATTGTTAGATTCCTCTTCTTGAGGTAGTTCAAAGGTAATGCACGGCAGATTCACCTATTTTTCTACACTACCATGGTGAGGTAATTATCATAAAAGGCCTACAGGCAAAATCCTCATCCTCCATTCTCAGACTATTATCATTTTTTTTTTTTCCGCACAGATCAAACAAACTAACCTAACTGGAAACACAAGGAGATGAAAAGTCATACAAAAATTTAAAAAGCAAAAAAGCATAAAAGAAGAATCTGTAAGTATCATCACACTAGCAGTCTAAACCTCACCACAGGGAAAAAAAATTTACTTGGTTTACCCAAGCTACAGGCATTTAGAAAGTATTCAAGACATTAATCAGCTTATAAAAATAGCGGAAAAATTTTAGGTGGGAGCAGAGAGTTCTTCCAAAATGCCACGTCCACAAGCAGTGTACGGTAAACTGTGTGTGGGAGGCTTCCTGGCACGCTGGCACGCTCTCGGACCGCCGCTGCCCTCTGCTTCAGGTCGGCTTCCGAGGTGCAGGGACGGTGGCTGACGCCTGTTCCAGGCAGGCCAAGGAGACCCGAGGGCTGTCGCTGGCTTCCTGTGCTGCACACTGATGTCCTCCAGCACCTGCTGACAATGCCTCAGCTTTGTCAAATGCATCTGGACCAGAGCATCTTTCCACCGTAATTCATTCCTTGGCTCCGAGACAACCTCTTTGATAACTTGCTCTGGTTTCTGGGTAGATAACTGCAATCTTTTTTGTAGGAAAAAACGTTCTGTCTGTCTTGCAATATCTAGAAATTTCCGGATACACTGATCAACACCAGTTGGAGTTTCATCTTGATCAGTGCCGTCGACATAGTCCTGACTCACCAAAGAAGCAAAGCAAGCCTCCAAAGATGACTCCAACTCGTCTCCCAAAGTACTGTTAGGTCTCGGAGAGCCTGGTGCCGCCTGAAGAAGCAAAGCCCGGCCCGGGAGTCCTGGCGGGGGCAGTGGAGGCCGGGGTGGCTGCCCAGAGAACTTACCGCCTAGCGGAGCCGCCACGGCTGGGATCAGGATCTGTTAAATAATGGCAATAAAAATACTGTACACCATCTGGAAACACTCCGCACTATCTTGACAACTGTTAATGTAAATCTAATATTCCAAAACAAATTTTTTTCTGTACAGGTAATTATTTTTCTTTGGATACTTTCAAAATTTTTTGTCTTTAATTTTCAGCATTTTGATTATGATGTTTTCTGGGTATGGATTTCATTGACTCCACACTGTTTTGGGTTTGCTGAGCTTCATGGAGATGCAGGTTTATAGCTTTCTCTAAAGTTGGGAAGTTTTCAGCGATTATATCTTCACATTTTTCAGCTCCACACTCTTTCTCCTCTTCTGAGACTTCAATGACGTGAACATTGAGTTGTTTTCTTCTATTTCTTCTATTTTTTTTAATTCTCTCATAGGACCATGAGTTTTCATTTCTTAAAATCTTTTTCTCTCTGTCGTTCAGATTGAATAATTTCTATTGATTCATCTGCAGTCTCCAGACTTGTTCTTTTGTCATCTCCATTCTAGCATTTAGCCTATCCAGAGAGATTTTTTTGTTTCAGTTGTAGTTTTCACTTTTGAAATTTCCATTTGACTTTTCTTTATATCTTCAATTTCTTTGCTGAGACTTTCCATTTTTTCATTTAAGAGTGTTCATAATTGCTTGTTAGAGAATTTTAACAATAGCTGCCTCTAAGTCTTTGCTACTTAACTCCAACATCTTTGTCGTTTCAATGTTGCCATCTGTTTATTGTCTTCTCACTTGTGAGTTGAGATTTCTTGGGTCTTCACATGCCAAGAAATTTCGAATTATATCTTGAACATTTTTAATATTATAAGACTCTGGGTCTTGTTGAAATCCTATGGAAAATATTGGTATTTTTATTTTAGTAGACGATCAACGAGGTTAGGTTTTGGTTGCCAGTTTTAACACACTTCCTGTGTGCTGTGGTTTGGAGTATTTGGAGTGCCGTGAGTGCTATCTGGTCTGTCTCTCATGCGTTCATACTCGGTAAATCTAGGACCTGATGTGTTCTGTTTTCAAAGTCTTTTATATGCTGAGTAAGCCCAGATCCACATATGTGCAACTAAAAGGTGAGCTTAGAGGTTCATAAACAACTTCGTGGGCTCACTTTCCTGGGCATATTCCTTTTTGTGACCTCACTGGTACTTTCTGCCTTGCCTAGAGCTCCCTTCTTTATTCTTCCAACTGGAAAGCTGGGGCACATCTGTGGCATCTAGAGCCAAGAGGCAAGAGGAAAAAATTGGTAAACTGGCTGCTGGTTTGGTGATAAGCTTTCTTGTTTTCTGACACATTGATTTTAAAGAGCTATACATTTCCTCCCAAAGACGACTTTCCCTTTTCCAATGCATTTTTCCATGTAGTTTTACTTACATTCAGTTCTACATATTTCTTAGGTTTTTTTAATTACTTCCTTGGTAACCTGTGTTGTTTAATAATGTTATTAACCCAAATGTGATTTAATAATATTATTTTGTTTTCAATTATATAGAAATATTTTTGAGTCATCTTTGGTAATTTCTTATTTTGATAAAATTCTAACTTACAGAAAATTTGCAAGAATACAGTAAAAAGAATTCTTATGTGCATTTTACCTTTATCAGATTTACTAATTGTCGACATTTTGCTCCCATTTTCTTAATCGTTTGTGCTCTCTCTTTCTACACACATACACACACAGAACCATTTTTAAGAGTAATTTACAGATATCCTGCTCTGTTTCCCTAAGTACCTCAGTGTGTATTTCCTAAAAACAAGGACAATCTCGTACATAACTACAGTAGAATGATCAAAATTAAGTGTGTAACATTGATACAATACTAATATAATGTGTTCATATTTAAATTTCACAAATTCTTCCAATAATGTGGATTATAATGTATACTTTTCTTTTTCCCTGTTCCAGAATTACTCATTGCATTTAGCTATCAAGGATCTATCCTTCTGTTGTTTATCTCTAAACCTGTTTTTATATTCTTCAACACCAACACTGATATTTTTACACATATTGTAATTTGTTTTCTGGTAAAACACTTTTGCCAGAATGTTTTGCATCATTTTATGTTTAGTACATCAAGGGAAAGATCCCCTCTCTTCCTTGCTGTAGCCTTCCCCATTACCAAGGTGTATCATCTTCTTAAAATCCTGCATTTATGAAACCTCAGAATAATTTTAGTTACCTTTCTTTCTTTCTTGTCTCTAACTTTGGTCAGTTGCGAAGCTCAGCCACTTGATTTCCAGCGGAGTAGAGCATTGAGCTATGCTTCAGAGTTTTCTTCTTCTCTGGAGAACAAACCTTAAGATTTGACTTTTGTCCTTCTGTACCCAAAGATTATTTCATCCCTGACAGTGAAACAAGCATTCTTATATTAATACCCAAAATATTTTATTCTCGTTGAGCCAGTATGTTATTGAAGCTGAAACTAGTCTCCTCTGGGCTTTTGTAAAAATGTGGACACTTGCAGTGTATGGACAACTCTTCCTCCACCACAGGGGCTGATGCCTGTCAATTGCTCTTCTCCCAGACCCATGACAATCCAGGGTGTCTGAACCATTGTACTCCACAGGAGTGACAGTCTCCTAACTTGCAACTGGAATTCAAATTATATCTCTTATTCTTAATGCTAGATAGAAATATCTACCACATTCTACTTATATCAAATTCTTTTTTCTCTGACCCAAACTGTTATCATCATTTTTTTTTTGCTACTTTTTTTGAAACTGGTTCTTCTATCACATTAACACTGTACGTCTATAATAGGCAAACCAAGTGTTATATTATTTCTTAGTGTTTAGTAAACTGTTTACTGTAGTGTACCTATCACATATAGAATCAACTCATCAGTTTGGTTTAGAATTTAATATTTTATTTTATCAAAATTATCATCATACTGCCAAATACTGTTAAAGCTGTTTCCGAAAAACCTACAATGCATTTAGCCTTAGTTCTGGTGAGCTAAAATTATAGTTTCCTCCTTTGGGCAATCAAAAATCCATGTTGTTTTCTCAACCATAAAGACTTTATTCCCAGCATAATACCTAAGTCAGTGAAAAACAAATGAAAGTATCTCCAACATGCATTTGTTTTCAGATTCGTGCAAAGGACCCCACCTCTGCCCCACGCCCGCCCTCCAATCCTTTTTGTCTTTGCTGTTCCTTGAGCACAGTGGTCATGTTTCCTTCTCAGAACCTTGTGAACGTCAGCAATGTTCAAGTCGAACTGGTAAAACAGATTTCAGGTTCTTACTGTCTAAACAAGATGGTAATCACTGGTCAAATAGCCGCTGGAACAGCTCAAGCCCTTCAATATAATAATCTTTAGCTTTTTATCTGCTACCTAAAATTCAGCCTTCCTTTTACGATGTTAGGAGACAAGTCCTCCATGCAGTGCCCAGAGGAACAGCAGGGGAGAGTAATGGGTATGCAATTGCCCAGTCTCTGGGCACTATTTGGATCCAATGGCTGCCACCTACTAACCAATGTTCCTTGGCCAGTTTACTTCATAGTTCAAGAGTCAGTTTCCTTATGTGTACAATCAGAATAAAGAAAGTACCTGCCTCATAAGGTTAGTTAATTAATTCAATAAATAATTTTGAGTACAGTAAGTCCTCACTTAACGTCATTGATGGCTGCTTGGAAACTGCAACTTTAAGGGAAAGGGCGGACACAAAACGAAACCAGTTCTTTTTTTGGCATCAACATTATAAGGAAACAACAATGAACTAAATGAGATTATGCGAGCGCTTGTTATAGGTCGTTTCTCTTAAAGTTCCTCCTTCAGCGAGTGCCAGGATCCAAGTAGACCCTCAGAGCAGGCCTTCCCAGCCATGGCTGCAGAGACCCTGGCCCCTGTCCCACCCTTGGAGGTTCTGATGAATTGCTTTGGGGTGTGGTCTCAGTTATTGGGGTTTTAAAGGCTCCCCAGGTGATTCCAAGGTACAGCTACAGTTGGAAGCCACTACGCTGACAGCGCGAAGGAGAGGGGATCTTTCTGCAGACCTGCGGGCTCTTCAGAGAGTTACGTAAGATGATACCTTTAAGATATGCACAGATTCCTGGCACAGAGTCAGCTGTTGACTTCCTTCTTCAAATGCCAATGCTTATATTCTGGCATACGTAAGATACTTTGTTCTGCAGGATGCATTGACATAAAATGGATAAGAAAATCCCTACAGAATTCTTTATGCCATCCAAGAGAGTATCTTTATGGTATGCACACCTCCATCTTTCCATGGTCAGCCCAAAGTCCTGTGTAGAGATTAGCTGCCAGTCCTTACGCTCCATTCTCTGCAAATATGACTACAGACGAGGTCCAATTGAGTAAGTCAGAGGTTCACTTTGTCAACGGAAAAAAGACCAAACTCTGTAAAATAATTTTAAAGAGATTTACTCTGAGCCAAATTTGAGGACCATGACCCGGAGCCACGCCCAAGAGGTCTTGAGCAGTGGACTCGCAGAGGTTGGGTTACAGTTTGGTTTTATACATTTCAGGGAGACAGGGGTTACAGGTGAAGTCATAAATCAATACGTGGGAGACATACATTGGTTTGGCCTGAAAAGGTGGGCCATCTCGAAGCGGGGGGCCTTATAGGTTATAGGTGGGTTTAAAGATTCTTTGGCCTGTAATTGGTTAAAGACATGAAGCTTTGTGTAAAGGCTTGGAATGTTTCAACATAAGGAGCTCTTTATCAGAGATAAGCCACTGGACATATGTTTGTTGTGTAAATTGAGGACCTACAGGTTTGTCTTGCATACCCTAAGGCCTGTTACTGGGTTACAAAGGATGTCCCCAAGAAGGGACAGGGACATGATAACGCATGTCTGACCTCCTTCCTCCTGGCAGGCAATTTAGTTTTAGGATATTCCTTTGGCCACAAGGGTGTCCATTTAGTCAGCTGGTTGGGGGTGAGTCTTAAAATTTTGTTTTAGTTCACATTACCATTTCCTCTTTCTAACTTCTTCCTTTCCAAAGTGACAAGATGGCCACCACAGGCATGGCTCCCAGTTCAATGGAGGAATCCATTGGTTCAGTGTTTCCAAGTGCCAGCCTTCTTACCTTTGTGTGGCGTTGAGCCCAGCAAGAGGACAGCTGCCTCCGCCTTCCGACCCAGGTCCCCGCAGCAGACCTACAGCCTGGGGAAGTGGCTTTGTACCACCACGGAGAGTCTGCTTCCTGGGCTCCCCAACCAACTGAACCCCACAGGAAAACAGAACCCCAAGACAGGGAGTCCTTGCCCCCCTGGAGAGACTTCTGGGCTCTCAGAGCTTCTAGA
>CAUYSK010009626.1:0-45713 GCA_963575035.1 Avahi laniger
AAAATAAAAGGGGAATTCCACAGTACTGTCATGCATCTTAGTAGAATAAAATCATCCTTAGGATATACCCACATTTTCCGCTCTGCTAGCAAAATATCTCTTCTCATTTCTTATCTGAAATAACACAACATGGCAGAGGTATATATTTTATGTGCTGATTAGCCAATCACAAGCAGGAAAGCTTCAGTCAGCCATAGGTATCCAAATGATCGGAACATTCTCAGCTTCTGCAAAAGCCTTACCTGATCCCGTGCAGATAAGGCAGGTGCCTGGCGGTGGCCAGTGAGGTGATGTCTCCACTTTGCATCTGTGTTTGGTCTACAGAAGCTCCCCGCACACTCTGCTAAGAACAGCTCTCCTGACCTCTTCTCATTCTGAGTGATGGTCAACTTATGAATCATTCTGTGCTCACATAATGTTTGTCAAATTTAAGACACTGATGGCCACCCTAGGGAAAAAAAAAAAACTTTTCTGGGGGTCTCGGTGTTTTATTACAAAAATAGAATAAAAACTATGACAACAAAGTGATCCTTTCTAATTTAATGGAAGATTTGTTATTTTTCATTGTTTTCTGTGTGTGAGTTACATGCAACTTAAATAGTTCTGTCAGCTCCCAAGATAAAGAGACATGTGAGTTACATATGATTCATGAGGCCCCAGGCTGAAAACTAGCATGAGTTAAATACAACTCACAGGGCAGTTAGCATATTAATTTGTCTAAAGTATTCCTTTAACCACTCTAAAATAATATTAACATACCAAAACATTGACACTTTCCCCTCATGGCTGTTTATGTAGAGGAGAGAAAATACAGTGCTTATTTTGATTTTACTGGTTCCAGAAGCTGCCTTGAGAAAGATTGTACCACCCTCCCATGTTCCTGTGGAGTTATAACGAAACAATTGATCTAGGGAAAAACAATATAACAAACTTTGCTTCTTAATTGTAGCTCATGATTTGGTAAGAAAAAGAATATAATTCCTAAGGGAGAAAAAAATTGCCAGGTAGATAAAGAAACTCTTTGGTGCGTCATAAAATATGTACCTCTGACATTTTGGATTATTTCAGGCAAGATATGAGAAGAGATATTTTGCTAGCACAGCAGTAAATGTGGGTATATCCTAAAGATGCTTTATTCTGCTAAGATGTATGGCAGTACTGTGGAATTCCATTTTTATTTTCCTGGTTGACTAGACCCTTGATGACTAATGCTAAATTATCAATTTATTCATGCTTTATTAATTAATAACAAAATATTAACTTTAGGTATAAAATGTATTGTGAAAGTTAATAAGTATTCATTTGAATAGCTTATTGTTATTAACACTTAGTTTTCTTGTCTGTTCTACGGCTTCCTAAAGGCTACGACGACGTCATGAGAACAAGGTCTTTACTGTGCTTCATAAATGAGCATCAAAGTGGTTGATGGAGTTCTTTTTATGGGGCTCTTCTTTAATCAGAAATGCTCTCTTTTAGGGGCTGTTAAAATAGTTTCTTTTATAAATTGCAATAATATTAATTAATGATGGTCAGAGTTTTAAGTCCCGATTTTTTCCCTAAATTTTATTGGTCTTTGAAATCCCACCAGGAACTATTATTATCGGTATTTACTGGTATTAAATATTTGCTATTGCTTCATATTTTAAATACGATTCCATAGCAAGACAATCTAAGGAGATTCATATTCAACTCCCCTCCTTTAAATATTCAAAAACATACTCTTCACTGTCTCACTCCATAGAATCATAACTTCACCATGCTTGATGCGAATGCAGGTTCACGCAATAAAGTAATCAAAATAGTGAGTGAGATTTTAACAATGTAACTCGAATGTTTATTGCAACACAATTCACAATTGTGAAGATGTGGAATCAACCCAAGTGCCCATCAATATACGAGTGGATTAATAAAATGTGGTATACACATACCATGGAGCACTACTCAACCATTAAAAACAATGGTGAACTAATACCTCTTGTATTATTCTGGATGGAACAGGAGCCCATTCTCCTAAGTGAAGTATCATAAGAATGGAAAAACAAATGTAACATGTACTCACCATTAAATTGGTACTAATTGATCAACACCTATGTGCACATATGGAAGTAACATTCATAGGGTGTCGGGCAGGTGGGACAGGGGAGGAAGGTATGGGTAAATTCACGCTAATGGGTGTGGTGTGCACTTTCTGGGGGTTGGGCGCACTTATAGTTCTGACTTGAATGGTGCAAAGGCAATATATGTAACCAAAATGTTTGGTTACATATATTCTAAAATAATATTCTGAAATAAAAATAAATAAATAAATATTAAAAGGGAAAAAAGTTGCCATATTCTTTTACTTTCTGAGGTAAATCTTAATTAAAAGCAGCTTTATTGTGCCTGTCGTTTATTTCTTCTTCCATTTAATATATATTCACTCATAGGAACTGTATAAAAAGTTGGGATACAATTGTTCTATCTTCTTATCTTGATCTCCAACATGATCTGTGCTGTTAGGAAGAGTGACAACGCTCCCAAATTTTACTGACCAGTTGAAAGTTTAAAATCTGCTAGGAGCTTTCTCATTTGAAATTTCTTGAGATATGCCATTTTACTTTGTCTGAAAGTGATAAAAAAACACTTATTAAAACAGAACTAGGTATAAATGTGTATATACTGTACTTTTATCATATTATCAATATCAGAAAAATAAACATTAATTTAAAAGAATACTTGCAGTTCTGCAATATAAACAACAGTACATTCATGGCAAAAAATGATATCTGTCAAATACATGCTCAGTTCTTTATAGGAGTTCCTATAGCTTCTTTCTAAAAGAACAAAATTCAAAACCAAATAAACAGTCCAGATAACAACCATTCTTACTCAAGCCAAAAGAGGTGACAATGTTTTATCACTTAATAAAAAAATGAAAGTTGGCAAATAATGTTTCTTTCATTAATTCCAAAAATGGCTATTATGTACCAAGCAACTTTGCCATATAACTGTGATATAAATATGAATACAGCATATTCCTTACACAGCTTAAAATCTAGTGGCAGGTGTAAAGAATTGAAAAAAATAACTTAGGTCATTACCTTGGAACTTTCTGGTACAATTAACAGCTTTGAGTAGTTACCTTTCTCAGGTATCTTAAGTGCTTAATTTGCCCGAACCTTTGGCCTTTTACTTGTTTTATATCAATACATGATAATGCTAACAATGCCCTTAGTTTGTTTCTTTGTAATGTGGCCCCATGATTTCTACACAGTGTTTCCCACATTTGTGTTTACTAATGAACAGGTAACTGGTTTCATGGGCTCTCAGCTGATTTCAGTAGTTTATTCAGGTGAGAAGCACTGTGCATTATAAAATACTAATTCAAGTTTGGTGATTCATGGAACATTTTTTTACTACTTTCCCACATTCTTTAAATTAGCTTAAAACTATACACATTTCCAGACTTATGCCAGATGCAGACCCAAAATAACCTCAAGAGCTCATAAACACTTTAATTTACTGTTATCAGCTCATAATGTTTTATAATTTTGAAGTTCACTTTCTTGTTTGAGGAATCGGAGTAAATTAAAAAGAAAGAAAAAAACTGCACACAAATGTAAAAGGCTTAAATAAGAAGCATATGTCAGGAAAATTGCAACCAGAGTAGTGAGACTCTGAAATACATTAGCAAAATTTGCCAAGGAAAAATTTGAGGGAATAAGGAATGTTTAAAAAGATACACCTTAACATCTGTAAATACTAGTTAGCCTGTAGACTGAGGAGTACCAATTGATTGCTCCTAGCTTGTAAACACTGGGAAACGAGTACCAGCTGGTTTCCAGAGAGCCAAATGAGATTTGGCAGGTTCATAACAGGTATGAAAATTATTGTCAAATAAAACTTTATTTGTTTATTTTTTCCTGTTGACTTAGTTGCTGAGTAATGTGATTTTGTTTGTCCTTTAAACTTCTGTGTTAGCATTTTAATTATGCACCTCAGTTCATCCAAACTTTAACCTTATTGGCAAACGGGTTCAACCTCCTACAAAATAGAGGAGAGCATCTTACAGCTCCCCCGCCTGGTTATTATCTATGGACTGAGTGAACAGTGCCAGGGAAGAGAAGTCACGGTTCTGTGAAGCAATTCATGTCAATGCGAGACTGATAACTACCACAGTTCCTATTTTTCCAGTCCCTGTAAATCATTGCCAACCATTGATTCAAAATATATTTATTGTGCTAGGAAATAGAAAACAAAGAGGCAAACATATAAATAATTCCAGACTTGTGGAAAGTGCTGCATTTAACATGAGGAAGGTGATAGAAAAATCACATGTTGAGGTGAACTAAGACAAGGTGGTCGTGGGTTCAGATGGAACCTGAAGGATGAGAAGGAGCCAGCCAGGGAAGCATCTGGAAGTAGGCGGCAGTGGCACCATAATCCAAAGTGTCTAGAAAATGCCAAGCCTCTGGGTGAGAAAGGATGTGCGCAGGAGGGGGAGAGTCTGTCGCCAGGTAAGACTGGAAAGAGAAGAGGGCAGGATCCTGCAGGACCAAGGAGGCAGAGAGTTAGTGTTAGGTCTTCCTCTAAGATGAGTGGGAAGCCACTGATGGGTTTGAACCTGGGGAATGCCATGATTTTACCCATGTTGGAAAAGGTATGTCTCAGCCTGGTTGTTAAAAAGCAACGATCATAGTGGAGTCAATGTGAGATTCCCATTAGGAAGCTATAGGAATAGTCTCTGTGAGATATGACTGTTTCTGAGAATACAGTTATAGAAAATCATTATCAAGAAGAAAAGGTGAGCTTGAGGCATATTCTGTAGGAACACTAATGAGTGGTCAGTAAATCAGATGCTGTGGGTCAGGTAAAGAGAAAAATTAAGTATGCATTACAGGTTTCTGACTTAAACAAGTGAGTAATAATGGTACTTTCAAAAGATATAAGGAAGAATAAGGTAGAGTTTTTGGAAATATTAAAATAAGTTTTGCTCATGTTAAATTTGAAATGGCTTTGAAGCACTCAAATGTGGATATGCAGTCGACAATTCTGAAGTGTACGATTTTGGTCTAGTGGAGAAATCTCAGCTGGAGGTTTCAATTTGCTACTGTTGCCATGTAGATGCTGGTCAAAGCCACAGTGACGAATGGAGCCCCTTAGGAAGAAAGGAAGAGATAAGGTAAGAGCCATGTATCCTTCCGCAACGCCATCCTGATTTAGGCAACTCGTAGAGGACGAGAAATAAGTCAAGAAGAGGAATGAAAACAGTCAACTAAAACCAGGAGGAGGGTCTGGTGTCAAATAGGCGGAGAGAGGAACATCATTCCTAAAGGAGAAACTGCATAGACCGGGTGAGGAAAGGACATAAATGTGTCCATTGACAAGAACACTCTTGGTGGGGCGATGGACTGAAGCTACACGGGAGGCAAGATTGACAGGTGAGGAGCTGCGACACTGCACACCGGGAACTGTTTGGAAACGTGTACTGCTATCGGGGAGCAGAGAGACGGAATGTAGCCAGAAGGACATGAAAAAAAAGGGACTTTGTTTTGGTTTGATTTGTTTGTTTTTATTAATGAGGAACACTAAAGGATGTTTGTTTATAGAAATAAGAAAACAATAGAGCAAAAAGTGCTGGACCTGGAGAAAAAAATAACTGAAGGAATAATGTCTTTGGCAAGGCAAGGGGATTTGAGACCCGTGGCGCAAGGGGAGACTGTGGCCCACCAGAGGGTCTTTGGGGAGACCATGTCCTTTTCACAGGATCCGAAGTCACTCTCTTCTAAATTAGGCCTGAAAAACCAGTCATCTAATGTTTGAGGCTCACCAACTCATTTTCAGGGAAATGTCCTTCAGTGTGGAAAAGTGAAAGGCGTTAGTTTTTTCCCTTCCTGATATCCCTAAGGGAGACCTTTGTTCTGGCTCACCAAGACCTACATTCAAGAGTTGTCTACATTCGAGACAAGTGAGAAACATGCTTGGTAAAGATTATGAACAATCCCGAGGGATCGAACAGAAAAAAAATCACCAGGGTTTTGAAATGAGATGCATGAAATTTAGTTGGGTTTTTATTTAATAACTGTATAGTAATTCTAACTTGGTGACAGCAGTATTAAAAAAATCCTAGACAACACCATGGTGTCACTGCCTACTGTAATAATAGAAGTCACAATTAAGAGAAAACCTAACCTGAAAAGTTCTAACAAACAATGGCATCTACCAGGATCTGTATATTCCAGGGGCATTTAAGCATGCCTTGGCTTGGGGTTCAAAAAAAGTAATCAAGCCCTGCTTCTTCTCTTCCTTTATGAATCTGGTTTGCTGTCTCCATGTTGCTTCAGCTCTCAAGCGAGCTTCCTTCTCTTGCATAAAACGACTGCTTAAAACTCTTTAAAATGCTCATCAAAAACACTAAAGGAAAAAGACAAGTAACAAACTGGGAGAAGGCATCTGAAACATATAACAAACCAGTAATATCTAAAATGTATCTTTATAAAACTCCTATAAATCAATAAAAAATAAGCAATGTAATACCCCCGACTAGGAGGAGAAACAAAAATGGCTCAAAAATATTGCAGTTGTTCAATACTGGGAAAAAACAAGGAAATCCAAAATAAAATCACAATGAATCCATTCCATATGTACTGAAGTAACCAAGTTTATAAAGTGGTGGCAAGGACATGAAGCAATGGAACTTTCATATTTGCTGGTGGGAGTGTAAATTGTCACAGTTACTTTGGAAAAGAATTTGTCATCACCTAATAGAGCTGAAGGTGCACATTTCTACACCTGGCCTTCTTATGCATCTCCTACAGAGATGTGCCACCAGGAGTCATGTACAAAACTTATCATAATAGCAATAATAGATGCAAAAATTCATCAACACTAGACAAGATAAGTAAATAAATTGTGCTATATATTCCATTCATACAATACAGCACTATAAAGCAGAGAAAATAAGCAAACCACAGCAAGCCAGCCACAACATACATCTCAAGAATAAAATGTTACGTGAAAATAATTGTTCAAAGGAAGTACATAACGTATGATTCTATTTGTGTAAGGCTCAAAATGGGCAAAATTCCACCAAATATTATTATGGTATACATACATATTAGAATTCTACAGAAGGGTAAAGACTAAAACAACATTTGAGGAAGTGGCTGTCCCTGTGAGTGGTGACTAAAGAGGATGACGTAAGATAGGAAGACTTCTAAGCCACTGGAAACTTTCGTTTATTAAGCCTAATGTTGGATATGTATTTTACTTTAGTATACCTATTTTATACTTTTTAGCATATATGATATATTTAACTATAAAAATGTTAACCAAATTAAGTTAATCAAATTAAACACCTAATTGCTAATTATATTTATGCCATTTCCATGAGTTGGTGAATCCAGTGTGTTTATCCATAGCTGCTAGTATTGTAAATTGGCACATACCCCTTTACAGAGGATTTGGCAATCCACATGCAGAGCTGTAAAAATATTCTTTCCTCTGTACCCCATGATATTATTATTTGCATTTTACCATAAAGGAAAAATAAAGAAAATTAAGTCCTTGCCTTTCTTTCCAAATTCATGTTCGACCACTCTAACTTAAACTCTAAATTATATGATACCAAACCACTCATCTTTCTGATTCCGTCTCTGTGCCTTTTCATAATCTCTGAGCCTCTGCAAAAGCCTTACTTAATTTTTTTAGAATGGGCACCTTCCCCATCTGTCTTCCTAAAGGACTCAATGAAGGTGTTATTTATTTATTTTTTCCATCTCAACCAAGGTCCGCATGTCATGGTTACGTATCCTTACGTTGTGTTTTGATATCTGTATATTTATCTTTTATGGCACTGTCATATAATTTCCTATGACATTGTCAGCTCCATAAAACCAAGTAAGGGTTTATTCACATCTGGATCTCTCACCCACAGTAAGTACTATAAATCACTGTTTACTGAATACTTGTTAATTAAAGGAAAAAAGAGACTACATGTTCACAACAGCATTGTTTATCATAACAAAAACTCCCAACCACCCAGATGTCCACTAATGAGGGAGTCATTTGTTAATTAGAACATATCTATTTAATGAAGTATTACAGAGTCATTAAAATGCTATTTTGAAGTCAAATATACTGAAATATTGAAAAATCTTAATGATAATGGTAATTAATTTAATTCATACGAAAGAAGAAAATAATTTTTTAAATATCAACATCAGAACTGTGCAAAAATATACCAACATGAGCAGGAACTGGAAGGCAAAATAAAATAACCCATACATCTATCACAGAGATATAAAAATGCCTGATTGTGAATTCTTTGTTAGAATTTTTCCTTAGAATATATATTTTTAGATATTTTCTTTAAAAATGCAATATTTTCAGACACAATTGACTGAGATGCACATAGTGTGGCAGCCTCATTCAGGGCAATCTCTGCTCCCTCCTTATTGCACTGCTTAATGTGCACACTGGAAGCCAAGAAGGTAGCTTCAGCTGGACACTGAAAAGAAATTTCTGATCCAAACCAGTCAAGTGATAATGACTTTTTTAAAAATAAACATTCAATAATGAATTTTTAAGAATTATTGTAGGTCACTGAGTAGTAAAAAAAATTTAAAAAGGAAGAAAAAAATCTCTCAAAATACAAAACTACAAACTGTTTGAAAGATCTCATAAAATTGAAAAATGTTCTTTTAGTCACCCAACTTAATTATCTAGATTCTGCTAATTATTGTTCCCCTAATTCCTTCCACATATGACACAGGACTGCTTTCCATGCAGGATCATGGAATTACAAAACGAGCACTATTTATCAACCTTGCCCATGTTTTACCCATCTGAATTGGTTCCAGAACATAATAAATACAAATTCCTAGACCTTATCCCAAGTGAGTTGGAATGGTTCACCAGGCTTTCTCAGTTTTAAGAATTCCTCTGGAGATTTATATGTATTGCTCAGGTTGAAAGACACTTGCTTAGAACATGAAAGTCATTTTTTTTTAAGTTTAACAAAAAGTTTAGTAAGATAAGGAACTCACATGTTTTTAAAGTGGCATCACATATAGTATCTTGGCATAAGTATGCGTAACCAAAGGCTCTGAAAATTGGGTCATCTTCATTTGAGCACATGGTTGTCGTGCTTGAATTTGACATGTCTGAAACCAGTCACTATCTCATCTTTCGCCTCTGCTACCCAGCCATGGTACTTCACTTCTGGAACACTTTTAATACTAGTTTGGACTCCCTAACTCTTCCCAGTTGAATCCATTCTGAATACCATTACCAAGTTAATCTACTCTGGGCATAGCTCTGCTGACCAGTCTTCAGTAGGTCCTTAATGATCTCTGGACAAAGCCCTGAACCATCCAGCTACCACTTGCAGGCCTTGACCCTCTGACCCTAGGTAATCTCTCCCACCATCTTCCTTCATTTTCCTTTATAGACTCTGTATTTCAGCCAAGCCTCTTGATGCTCTGTGTACCCATTTCTACTTCCCCCCACGTATGGGCTTTTATTTTTATTAACGGAGTGCATCCAACTCTACATATTCAAATCTCACCTACCCTCCAATTCCAGCTCAAGTTTTATCTATGTCCCAGGGCTTCCCTGACACCTCTCCCACTGAAAAGTCTCTACTTAATCAATCCGACTATTATAATAATTTGTACTTTTGCTCCCTGTAGCTTTTTATCGTTTAGAATCATTATTATCTTATCATCTGTAGAATATGTAAGCTCCTTAAAAATAGGATTTCTGTCTGATTGATTGGTTGTCTTATTTCCAACAGCATTTTACCACTATTCATTCCCCAGAAAACTTCATCAAATTAATATGTACATTAAAGTACTTTTGGCAGGAAACTCAAAGTACAAAATCATACAAAATTTTCTATGTTATTTGTCCTTCTCAAAACAAAACAAGAACAGCAACAAAGTATTTCCTGTGTCTTCTGCCTGGTCCTGCAAATTTTTAAAATATTTATTAAGCTTGTACAAAGTTCTCTATAAGCTGGTATCAGATTGTAATGACACAAAAAGAAACAAGACCCTGTCACCTTGGAATTTATACAATGAAAATATCAGAGGACATGCGTTAGGAGTTGATATTAACAAAATAATATGCATTTTATAATATTTATAATTGTCATTCATTATATTTAATACAAGATGGTTATGTACAATTTGCACATTTTCTCAGGAGCATGAAAGGGGTGACTTCGAGTGACCTAGGATTTCAGGAATGCTCAGTTGTACCCTACTGGTTCTCGAGTAAGTGGCATTGGGATTTCTTCTCTCCATCTGTTTTGTCTCACCCTGCGCTAACCTACCCAGCCGGGGCTGGGTAATTGCACTTCTTCCCAGATTCCATTTTCCCCATTTTGGTCTCTGCCCTCATTTACCAAACATTATTTGGGCCACCAGAAAGAGTTGATCCAATTCTATATTTGCTGATCAGCCCATAAATCACTGATTTTGACTTAAGGAGGAAGGTGGACGTACACATTCTTCTGTGTTTTCCAGAAGAGGGACCATGTGTTACCCCTGTAATGTGGATCACTGAGTGACTTTACATCCTTAAATTCGTTTGCCCCCTGCTTCATGGGTATTCAACAGGGGAGACCACATCCCATTCTTCTTTTGAAATCAAAACTCTTCAAAAATGTTTGTTTCTCACCCCCATTCTTTTTTCCACTTCTCTAAAGGTCTCAAAAATCCTGAAAAACCCTACACTAAGTTTTCTCCACTAGGAAAGGACCATTTTTAAACCACTTAATTACCAATCAATCTTAAGTAAGTCAAGCAAAAGCAACATCTGACCCAATTTGTTTAGAAACCCAGAGAAGCCTCGTGGCTTCTCTGCCATGCAGGAGACCTGTCAGACTGGAATCGAGAAAAAGGCTTATTGAATTTTAATGTTTAACTAATGTTGCTTCTGCAGTCACCTGCATTACAAGGGTGATGGGAGTCCAGGAAAAAAGTGAAAAATGCGCTTTCTCTCTATCACTCTTTTTTTTTCCTTTGCAAAGAGTTCAAACGTTCAGTCTGTCCTTTCTATGAACCTACTATTTACAGCAACCTTTTTTAACCTATATATAATGCATGAAGAAATCTAGGCAGAATAATATTGCATGTAGGCACTCATATGACTGATTGCATTGAACCCTGAAAGCTTTCGAATGTCAGGATCACGATATTGCCAGGTCTCCAGCTAACTCCACCTGCTAAGGCAACTCTTATCAACCCTCAGAACAATTATGCATAAATTTATAGTATGAGACTTCAAGTGTGGAATCTGTCTCAATGTAGGGGACTTATATGCCTTCCTTATTTCTCTGCATTATTTTTCATAATATAATGCCTTCAATAGGGTTTCATTAATGCTTTCCACTGAATGACAGAGTCTATAAATTTGTGCAGTGATTTAAAAAGCATCTATGACATCTGAACAGGAGGAAATATCATAAATGAATACCGATTTTCTCATCTCCTCTTTCCCAATTATTATAATAGCTAGTCCTTTTTCTTTACCCCATATCTCACCGTCTACTAAAGGCAAAGAAAAGTAAGAAAAGTGGTAAGTAAAGATGGTAGATACTCATTCTAAATTAGTAATCATTCAAGCTCTGCCTCAGTACCCAGAGCACCTGAACCTTCATTTCTCACGACGTACTTACATAAATGACTGAGATCAATCAACGCAAGTGACTCACAATAACCTGTTCAGTTTTGGATATTTAACTTCATTACTATATTTCTACTGTGTCCCACACTACATTTAAAATAGCTAAATTTCCATATCCCTGTTCCACCACATCTGGGAGCTGTTGCTTGTTTTTTAAAGAAAGATCCATTGATTAAGTTTGGGTTCATCCAAAACAGAGCCTGAGACGGGCTTGTGCGCAAGTAGCTTGTTTGAAAGCGGGATTGATGCAGCAATGCCATCAAGAGTAAAAAAAAAACAAATACAGTACTGTGAGCAGGTCGTCACTGAGAACAACTGGGCTCAGTCCCAGAGGGAAACCTCTGAGTGGCCGTGCAGAATGGATGTGAAAAATTGTGTCTTAAAGTACTGGGAATCGCATTTATCCACCAATTTTATCCCGCATTGTTTAAAGTTGTCTTGCAAGATCACTGATTTCCTCTCACTTCTGGTTTGCTCCGGATACATGACTTTGGACTATCCAAGTTCCTCAGCCTTTGGAAGGTAAATCCTTGAGGCGAGGAAACAGAAATATTGTATGGACTAAAAGTGCAGCACTGACATGAACCTGATATTAGGAGTGTATGAAGAGGTGTGTGAGGGTCACGAATTTTGTGTTTTACCCAGAGCCTCCCAAGATTTTTCAGCCTTAGCATGATTGACATCTGCGGAATATAATTTCTTGTTTGGGGAAGCTTCACTGTGCATTGTAGGATGTTAAGCAGCATGGCTTGTACCCCTTAGATGCCAGTTAATGCTCCCCCAGGTGTCACAGCCAAAAACATCTACAGATTTTGCCAAATGTCCCCAGAGGCCAAAATAGCCCCTAATTGAGACCATCGACCTAAGTCAATTTACTTAAAGTGATCTGAGATAACCTTTCGATTGTCTAGCATGCCAGAGGAAACATAGAAAACTCAGGCAACAGACAATTCTCCAGCCACTTGTCTCTACCACAAAAAATAATAAGATCAACTCATTCATTTATTCATTCCTGCACACATTCAAAAATTTCTGTTTACCATCTGATATCTTCCAGACATGGTCGTTGAAGGCCCTAAGGATGTAAGCAGCAGATTTTGCCCTGCCCTTAGGGAGGCTGGTTCCCATGATCAATGTAGAATCCTGCGGATATTCACGCTCATTTTGTAACAAACGTGATGACTTTTTTAAGGTAATATGGCAAATTAGTCCTCTGTAGCACTTGTCAGAGCAGAATAATTTTAAACATCTTAGGCAGATCTCAAGAAAGTGGGTTATGTTCTAGAAATGTTGTATTTGTATTTTTCATTGGTCTGGGTATTTTTTCCAAATATTTTTGATCTATGGTTAGACTAACCCACATGTATTCGAAACCCATGAATACAAATCAGCTGGTAGTATTTTGTAGGTGAGTAGTGGATATCTCCCTAAATTTTTTTCAAGATTCTATTTGCATTATATTACTAAGCACTTAAATCATACAAAATATTTATAAATGTGTGTGAAATATATAATGTGATAGTATTAAGAGCTGGGGCATGAAGGAGGGGAATAATTTACAATGGTAGAGCCCTTGTGAATGGGATTAGCACCCTTATAAAAAAGAGTTTGAGGCTATTCACCATAGCCCAGATATGACATGAAACTGTGTGTCCAATAACAGATGAACGGATAAAGAAAATGTGGTATACGTACACATGGAATACTATTCAGCCGTTTACAAAAATGAAATAGTGCCATTTGAGGCAACATGGACAGAACTGGAGGACATTATGTTAAGTGATATAAGGCAGGGACAGAAAGTTAAACACTGCTTATTCTCACTCGTATGTGGAAGCTAAGAAAAAGTTGATCTCATAGTAGTACAAAGCACAACAGAAGCTGCTAGAGGCTGGGTATGGTAGGGAGAAGGGGAGACAGGAAGATATTTGTTGAAGGATACAAAACTACAGCTAGATAGAAAGAATAAATCTATAGCATTATAGGATGACTATAGTTAACAATAATGTATTATATAGTTGCAAATAGCTAGAAGGAGGATATTGAATGTTCTCAACACAAATGATAAATGTTTGAGATATGGATATGCTAATTACCCTGATCTGATGACTATATATTGCACATATCACAACATCATTATGTACTACATAAATATGTACAATTATTATGTGTCAAGTTAAAAATTTTTTTAAAAAATAAATAAGGTTCCATGGAGCCGCCTTCCTTCCCTCTTTCCCTTCCATCCCTTCTGCCATGTGAGGACACGTCATTTATCTCCTTCAGAAGATGCAGCAAGAAGACACCATCTTAGATGCAGACAGCAGCCTTCACCAGACACCAAAGCTGCTGGTACCTTGATCGTGGACTTCTCAGCCTACAGCAATTTATATTTTCTGATTATTTTTATTTAGCCAATTATGTGGGTATGAAATTCTATCTTAAAGCTCATTTTATGTTTATTGGACATTCTTATTTTCTATTCTGTGAACTGCTATTGACTTATTTTCTTATTATTTCTACTTTATTTGAAATGTAGCATTTCTTTGCATATTCCAAATATTAATTCCTTGACAGTTTTACATGACACAAATATAGTCTCCTAATGTATAACTTTACTATCAATATTGCTAATAGTTGCCATTAATGAAGAAAAATTATTAATTTTTAAATGGTTAAAATTCATCAGCTTTTTTATTATGGTTGGTGCTTTTGTCTTATAATATTAAAAAACAAAACATGCTAATAAAAAAAACTCTTTCCTTATCCTGAGATCAAAAACATAGTCCTTCATTTTATTTTATAAATCTTATATGGTTTTTTTCCTTTTGCATATAGAGACTTGACTCAAATTGATATTTTCTCAATAAGCTGTCTACTAGGAATCCAATTTTATTTATTTTTATGTTGGTAACTAATTGTCAACACAAATTATATAAAATTCTTTCCTTATTTTACTCATTTGTATTGCTAGCTTTCTCAAAAATCAAATTTTCTTCTTTGACTTTTCCACAGATCAATATATTTATGCTTCCACTGAAAAACACTGTTTAATTACAATAGCATAAAAATAGTTCTTGACATATGATAAGGCAAATATCCTCACCTCATTTTTATTTAGATATGTCACTAATTTTGGCACCCCATTCTTCCATAAATTTTATATTCAGTTTATCGAAACCCACAAAGTAATTTTTTGGCATTTTGATTATAATTGCACTACATTACAGATTATTTGAAGGGGGAATGACATGTTTTGTATATTGAATCTTTTTATCTATTAACATGGGATATCTCACTATTTAGCTAGCTTTTACTTAATATTACTTGATAAAAATTTACATTTTTATAGATGTCAAAACTTTTTGATTAAATTTGGTTAAAAGTATTTTCATATTTTGTGGTTTATTAGATTATATCACTTCAATTATTTTATCCCATTCATTCTATTCTATAAAAAGTCAATTAATTTATTTTTAATATATTGAGCCTATACAGCAACCATACTAATTATTTTATTAATTTTATTATCTCTTCCTTGTATTTTATAGATGACCTAATCATCTGAAGATATAAATAAGTTTACTTCTTTTATTTCAAAACTTATCAATTATTTATCTTATTTATTAATTAATTTATATCTAAATTTATTGTTTTACAGGCTTGGCTAGGATTGCCAATATAACATTAACTAGAAGTGAGGTAGCAAGCATATACCACTTCTTGGTCCTGGTCTTAAAAGAAATTGCTCTATTTATTAATTAAGAATATTTCTTCAGAGATTTAAAAATATAGTTCATCATATTAAGAAAGATTTTGTTCATTTTTTATTTTTCTATTATTTTTTCACCATGAATAGATGTTGAATATTATAATATGCTATTCCTGAAGTAGTTAATTTTATGACTTTTGTACTTTTAGATGGTGAATTATTTCAATAGATTTTCTAAATCTAAGTACCAATCCATGTATAGAATCTAAATATCAATTTTCTAAATATAAAATTTTGATCTTTAACTCAACTTGGTCATGATATATTGTGTTATTTATTACAGGTACTGTTTTTCAATATTTTATTTAGGGTATTTGCATATATATTCATGAGTGAAATTGGCTAATAAATTCTAAACCTGTTATCTTTGTTAGGTTTTGGAATCAGGCTTATGTGAACTTGGAAAAATGTGTTGCAGAGTATTCACAATTTTTGTGTAATCATTTTGTAAGATTTGATTTACTTGTTTCTTCAGTGTTTGAAAGAATATGCCACAAAACATTCTGTCAGATACTTTATTTGTGGAAACAATTTTAACCAATCCTGATCATTTTTCAATGATTGTAGAAATGTTCAATTTTCTATTTCTTATTGAGACAGATTTGATAAGTTGTGTTTTTCTTAGACATTTTTCCATTTTGCTTAAGTTTTGAAATTTATTAGTATGAAGCTGTTCATTATACACATTCATGAACATTTTTATCTCTGAATTGACTATGGTTATGTCTCCTCCTTTCTTTTTTTGTTGCTGTTAATGTTTTTAGTTCTTGTCTTAAACTCAACTTTATTGAGAAAAATTTACATAAAATAAAATAGCATTACGTACTTGTATAGTTAGATGTTTTGATAAATGTATGTATGCTCATTCTTAATATTGATTTTTTGAGCATTCTCTTCTATTCTTGATAAATCCTGCCAGTCGTTCATAGTATATATCCCTCCTTACTCGTCCGCATTATTTTTCTTTTTGTTTTATTTGGCCTCAGACTTTTCTTCTCCCACATTCATCCCCCATTCTGAAGACCAAAACCAAAACAAAACTTTATGTTGGATGCTTAGGTCATTCATTTTCAGATTGACTTTTGTTATCTAATTCTTTTAACATTTAAGGTTACAAATTTCCATCCAGGTACCACTGCAATTCATTCCACAATTTTAATATGTAACATATGCATTTTTAGTTCTAAATATATTCCAAATTCCATTTTAATTTGTTATTTAAATGTACATTACTAAAAAATGCAGCTTTTAATTTCTTAAAATATGACTGTTTCTAGCAATGTTTATATAACTGCATTCTAACTTACATTCATTAGGGTCACAATATGATCTGTATCTAAAATCAATGTAGTTAATGTTTTTAACTTTGGATCAATGTAGCGAATTCTAGTACTCAATTCTTTTATAAAATCACTCGTTTATTTTACCTATGTAATTAATTAAACACTAAAAGAAGTATATCTAACTTCCCCAATGTGATAGTTCATATAATTTTAGCTAGTTATTACATCACCGAAGTTCAGTATTATTATATATTCTTTGTGAAATAAGGATTTCATGGTCAGTCACGGTGGCTCACACTATAATCCTAGCACTTTGGGAGGCCGAGGCAGGAGGTTTGCTTGAGGTCAGAAGTTCAAGACCATCCTGAGTGAGGCCTGTCTCTACAAAAAATAGAAAAATTAGCTGGGTGTGGTGGTATGTGCCTGTAGTTCCAGCTACTTGGGAGGCTAAGGCAGGGGGATTAATTGAGCCCAGGAGTTTGAGGTTGTATGAGCTATGATGATGCCACTGTACTCTAGCCAGGGCAAAAAGTGAGACTTTGTCAAATAAATAAATAAATAAACGAATAAAATATTAGTATGTAGTGATTCTTTTATGTATGTTCATTATTTTGCCTAATATATTTTAGGCATATATATTTCTTATAAAAGGCATATAATTGTATTTTACCTTTTGTTTCAATTCAATATGACAATCTTTACCTTTTGCTTGGAATATTTAATCAGTTTATGTTATTATAATTTCTAATATATTTAGATTCATATTTAACACATTTCAGTGCTTTCTATTTATTCATACTTTTTGTCTCTTTTCCTCTCCTTTTGTCTACCTTTTGATTGTATTTCTCATTTTGTATTCTCCTGTATCCGTTTGGAAGTTATATTAATTTTATTTTCTTGGAGTGGTACTCAAGATATTTTTACTTGTATGTTTATTAAAATTTTTTAAAAACCTTACCTTTATTCCTCTCCCAAACAATAAAAGTTATTTATATGTCATAATACCAATCACCCACTTCTTGACTTCTATGTTATTCTTTTTATGTTTATCTTACTTTTTAACCACATACAACAATATTCCTCTTCTTGCAAGAAACATTTGCTTTAAATTTATCTACATTCACCACTTTCTTTGCTTATTATCTCTCCTGCACCTTAGACCATTCATCCTAGCTTCATAAGAATTTGCTTTAGTGAGTGCCGTGGGTGTGTATAGGGAAAGGGTGATGGAGAATACTTGCTGTTCTTGAGGGGCAAGAACACTTCCATTCACACTCCCCAAGTGAGAAGTCAGCCACATGGCAATACCTTGTGGCAAGGGAAGTCAGGAAGTGTTATCAGTGACGCCCATGTGTTCAGCTACAATTCTATGACTATGGAAGGAGGGAAAAGATTTTGGAGAGAAACTATTCTGTTTTAATGTCTGGCATCTGTTATTTTTCCTCTGCTTCATCTCTACCAAAAGTGACCTACCCAAGGTCAGAAGCTTCCTAGGACACTGAGGGACAAAAAGATCCTGACCATATTTTGAGATATCACTTGATACACTAATTTCCAGAATTCTAGAAGGCCACAAAGGCAATAAGAGTGCAATTAATTTGAAAAAATATTGTCTTTAAATTTCCCTTGTTTTAAAAAATATAATCTTTCTGAGTATATAATTCAATACAAATTTATTTTCTCTCAGCTCAGTGATAATATTATCCACTGTACTGTAGTTCCCCGTTCTCCAGCTCCCCCTGCCATATACTCTTCAGTTTCATTTTTGTACATCTAGGCACAGAGACCTTGTATTTAACGTGCCTAGGGTGCATGGGCCTTGCTGAATCTATAGTTTGTTTTTTGGGGAATGTCATAAAAGTATGATCATATGGTATATATAGCCTTTTGGCTGGCTAATTTCTCTTAGAGTAATCTATTTGAGATTCACCTATATTTTTTTACATATAAATGGTTTAGTCTTCTGCATTGCTTTGGAGTATTCAATTGGATGGGTGTACCACGATATATTTATCCACTCATCAGATGAAGGACATTTGGACAGAGACATTAGAAATGAATTGAAAATAAACATTCATATACAGGTTTTGTGTGGACAATAAGTTTAATTTCTCTTGGTAAATATATAGGCCTGCTATTGGTGAATTACATGCTAAGTATACATCAACTGTATCCCAAAGTGGTTTTACCAGCTTCATTCTCAACAGCAATGAATGAGAGTTATTATTGCTCTATACTCTTCCCCAACAGTTGGTATTGTTATTAATGGTTGTTTTGTTTGTTTGGTTGGTTGGTTCTTTTAATTTTAGCCATACTAATAGGTGTGTAAAACTATCTCATTGTGGTTTTAATTTGCATTTTCTAAAGACTAATGATGTTGAACTTCATTTCTTGTGGTAATTTGCAATTTAATCATCTTCTTTGGTGAAGTGTCTGTTCAAAAATTTTTATTGGGTTTTCTTGTTTGTTTTTCTATTATTTATTAAGTTGGAGGGTACTTATCAGTACATGCTTGTTAGGAAACTACCTGAGCCTGGGGGGAAAGAGACACAATGGGCTACACTCAAAATGCTTAAAGGGAACAATCTGCAGAGCTTGCATAGGAACAAACACAGGTTTTCTTATCACCAGCTAGAGTGGAAAACTATCTAATTCTCCAGACATCAAACAGAATATCAGAGGTACTTCCTAAAAAGCAGACTAATCTTAGACTTACACTAAAGGTTGCTGTGATCATGTCATCACAAAACTTAAACAGGCTCAAAAATTTCCAACAGTGTCCAAGTAAGTTAAATTGTTAAATGCACCACAGAACAAAGCTCAAACAGTTATATGAATACGAAAGTATTTGCACCCCAAATCTGCAATGCCTACCATCCAATCAAAAATTAACAATCATGCAAAAAAGCAAAATTTAACCAATCAGGAAAAAAACACTCAGATTAGTAGGAATGTAAATTAGTACTGTCATTGTGGAAAACTATATGGAGGTTTCTCAAAAAATGAAAATTAGAATGACCATATAATCCAGCAATCCCATGTTGGGGTATTTACAAAAAAAAAAAAAAGAAAGAAAGAAAGAAAAAGAACTCAGTAGTATCAATGAGATGTCTGCACTTCCATGTTCATTGCAACATTATTCACAGTAGACAAGATATGGAAGAAACCTGAGTGTCCATCAGTAAATGAGTGGATATAGAAAACGTGGTAGATATATATAATAGAGTACAATTCAGCCTTAAAAAAGAAAGAAATTTTGTCATTTATGACAACATGGATGAATTTGGAGAACATTGTGTTAAGTGAAATAATCCAGGCACAAAAAGATAAATACTGCATGTTCTCACTTCTATGTGGAATCTGAAACTATTATACTTGAAACAGAGAGTAAAATTGTGGCTACCTGAGGCTGGGGGACTTAAGAGTATGGGAAGATGATAGTCAAAGGGTACAAACTCTTAGACAGAAAAAATAATGTTTTTTTAGTGTTTGAGCTATTTTGCACAGCATGGTGAATATAGTAAATAATAATGTATTGTACATTGCAAAGTTGCTAAGAGAGTAAATTTCAAATGGTCTCAATACAAAAATGATAAGTATTTGAGGTGATAGATGTGTTAAACAAATTGATTTAATTATTCTACTTTGTATTTATAAATCATAGCATCACTTTGTATCCCACAAATATATACAATTATCATCTGTCAATTTGTAATTAAAAATAAAAATTAGGAAAAACACTCACAAATTACTCAAATGATAGAATTAGTAATCAAAGATATAAAATAGTTATTATAACTGCAATATTTATGTTTGTGGAGGTGGAGAAAATTTTGAACATTTTAGAGACATGAAAGATAGAAAAAGATTGAAATCAAAGTTCTAGAGTTGAAAATTACAATCTCTGAAGTAAAAACTATACTGGATGAGATTAGCAGCAAATTAAACACTGCAGAATAAAATAATTCATTAACTTGAAGATATGGCAATAAAAACTATTCAAGGTGAAACCCAGAAAAAGGAAAATAGCTGAGAAAAAAATAAAGAGAGCATCAGTGAGATATGAAACAATTTTCAGTAGCCCAGTATGCATATATTAATAATTGGGTTGCTTAGAGAATCACTTTTTCTACTTTGTCCAGAGTTTTTTATTGTGATTAGTGAGATAGACAGACTACAGTGGACTTATCCCACCTGCCGATTACCACAGAACTAATAGTCTTTTACTCTCAATCATTTGGGAATATAGAACTCAATCACTTTTGTTATTGGCAACTCATGAATATGCATTTAGTTGACTAGTTATGAAGATGATCAATCCCATCCATTTATCACCTATTAAAAGAAACTACCATTCCATATAATGAGCTTTGCCAACTTGCTTCACTTTTCCTTTTAGTGTTTTGCTCTATGAAAAGAGTAGAGAGAATATGATTTGTCTTAAAATAAAATTAAATAAATAAAATGAAGAAAAGCCACCTACTAGCCTTAGTGCTATTCTCAAAGGAAGGATGTAGCTAATTTCTTTGACTTATTAGGCTATTATTTGACTTATTGTAATAAAAAGCCTATTAGGTAGTTCCAATTCATTAATTCACTGAGTTTCAGTCTGATGAATCACCTTTTATAGTAAACATTTGGCAATCTGTACTAAACTTTTAAAATCATGCTATTCAAGGATGTATTCCTATGTGAGCTAGTATGTTTAATCCTCACTTAAAATAGCCAAATAGAGTTCACTAAAAAGAATCAAAAAGGAGTTTCATTAATTTTCCCACAGGAAATGCAGGATTCTCTTGCAGGTTTTTATGCTGAAGAGAGAAATTTCCTATTCCTTGCAGGAGTGTGAGAGCTAATTCCATAGTGATTCACTGGCATAAGGAGCTAAACTGCCGTACTTCCTGTATCCTAGTTGAATGTGCATTTGACCATTGTCAATATGTGTTGTATCCTGTGGACCTATACAAATGAGCCACCCGTGTATAACTCTATGACACAGTTGGGTTCAGGTTTTGTAATCTTTTACCTAGATTACTGCAGTAGCCTGTTAACTAGACACCCAACCTCTAAGCACTACTGTCCTTAAATTCTTGCCAAAATTGGTACAGAGTGAGGTGTGTGTGTGTGTGTGTGTGTGTGTGTGTGTGTGTGTGTTCTCTTGTAAAAACCCCTAGTTTTCTAGGTGGTTTCTGCAAGATTATATCCACTCTCCTTAGCATGACATCTCCTTGCTCAATCCTCGCCAGTAAGGATGTGCTCATTTTCTCCACCATAAAAGGTAGTGTTTATCAGACACCTTTGTGCAAAAGGTTCACCTGTAATTCTTTTTAACATTCAGACCTTATAGTGGAAAGGGACTCAGGAGACTGCATTTTTAATATACTTTCCAGGAATTAATTAGTAATGTAGGTAGTCCGGGGAACCACACTTCAAGAAACATTACCTAATATCCTATCCTCGTGTTTCACAATCATGGCTATACATTAGAATTAACTAGAGAACTTCAAATGTTCATTACTTGAGTCCAACTTCTAGATATCCTGATTTAAATGTTCTAAGATCGGCACTAAATAATAATTTTGTTGTTGTTTGTTTTCATAGGCCTTTAATGTGCAGCCAGGGCTAAGAACTCTTGGATTAACCACAACTCTCTAAGCATGCTTCTGTGAAGTTATTCCTCTCCTTGACATCCTGATCTTACCACTTTCTCAAACTTACAAAACCTTACTCAAGCATCCAGGCCTAGATGAAATGATCCTTGTTATGCCTTTCCAGATCTTCCTATCTTAACTAAAGCAAAATTAATTACTACTCTAAGATTGAGCCTAATACATTAAACATATTTTTTTTTTACATATTTGTTTTTCCTGTCAGAATATGGACAACTTGAGGGCAGAGAGAATTCTTTACTTTATCTTGGCAATATTCAGATATTCCCTAGGAGAACAGGAATGGCTACAGAACACAGGGGTTGCTACAATGACTACACGGGTTTCTAGGTGAACTCATCCAGCCTCAGGGTTTAAACACCACCTGTATGGTGACAACTCTCATATTTCTATCTTTAGTCCAGACTGTTCCTCTGAACTCCACACTCTTCTGTCCAGCTGTTGACATGATATCTCAACTTGGATGCCAGAAAGCATGTCAAAACTGAAGAGATTTACCTCCATCCACCCTCCAATCTGCTTATCTAAGTTTCCTGACAGCTTAATTTTCCTGTTGTTCATGCTAAAACTGTGGCAACCTCCTTTGGCTCCACTCTTTCATATACTTCATATATGACATACCTAAAAATCCTGTTAAATTTTTCTTCAAAATGTATCTAAAATCAGACCAGTTCCCAATACTTCTCCATTCTGTTCCAAGCCACCTTCTTGTCTCACAGATTTATTGAGATATGCTCATAAGTGATCTCCTTATTCCATTACTGTCTCTATATGCTGTTCTCCTAAAAGCAACCAGTGATGCTTTTAAAACATAAATCTGATTTTGTCATTCTTTATTCCTCTTTTAGCTTCCCATTTCACTCAGGATAAAGGTCCTTACACTGACCAGTGAGGCCCTGAATGATGTCCCCTCCACCATTTGACCTCCTCTCCTATACCTATAGCTCCTGTTTCCTCTACTGCAATCATACAGGTTCCTCAGGTCCTTTTCACACACTGTTTCCACTGCCTAAAACTTTCTTCCTCCATGTGACATAGCTTGCTTCTGGTCTCTGCTTAAAGTTCACCACATGAGTAATGCCTTCCATATCCACCTTATAGAAAATAACATATCCTAATCCTACGCTGACATTGATCTTTAATAGCTTGGTGAATTTCCTTTGCATGATACATATTACCATCTGACATATTATCTATAGCAGGCTGGATAATTTCTCCCAAAGATATCATGTCCTAAACACCAGAATTTGTAAATGTGGCTTTATTTATTAACAGATTAAAACCCTAAATACTCCTCCAAAAGACTCCTAAATTTGATAAATGACTTCAGTAAAATTTCAGGATACAAAATCAGTATACAAAAATCAGTAGCATTTCTACAACCCAATAACAATCAAGCTGAGAACCAAATCAAGACTTCAATCCCATTTACAATAGCTGCAAAAAAATAAAATACCCAGCAGTACATTTAATCAAGGAGGTGAAAGATCTTTACAGTGAGAACTATAAAATGATGGTTAAAGAAATCATAGATGACACAAACAAATGGAAAAATATCTCATGCTAATGGATTGGAAGAATCAATATTGTTAAAATGAACATACTTCCCAAAGCAATCTACAGATTCAACACAATCTCTTGCAAATTACTAATGTAATTTTTCACATAATTAGAAAAACAATCCTAAAATTCACACAGAAGCAAAAAAGAACTCAAATAGCCAAAGCAATCCTAAGCAAAAAGAACAAAGCTGAAGACATCACATTACCTGACTTCAAATTCTCTTACAAGTCTATAGTAACCAAAACAACAAGGTACTGGTATAAAAATAGACATAAAAATCAATGGAACAGAATGGAGAACCCAGAAATAAAGCCACATACCTACCTACAATCAACTGATCTTTGACAAAGTCAACCAAGATATATACTGGGGAAAGGATAGCCTTTTCAATAAATAATGCTGAGAAAATTGGATAGCCATATTCAGAAGAATGAAACTGGACCTGTATCTCTCAAAATACACAAAAATTAGCTCAAGATGGATGAAATACTTAAATATAAGACCTGAAATTATAAAAATTTTAGAAGAAAGCCTAGGAAAAACTCTTCTGAACATTGGCCTAGGTAAAGAATTTATGACTAAATCCTCAAAAGCAAATGCAACAAAAACAAAAATAGACAAATGAGTCTTAATTAAACTCCAAAGCCTCTGCACAGCAAAAGGAATAATCAACAAATAGACAAGTTTCAGAATAGGAGACAATATTTGTAAACCATGCATCTGACAAGAGCACTAACATCCAGAATCTATAAGAAATTCAACACAAGGAAAAAAAAAAAACAATAACTCCATTAAAGAGTTGGCAAAGGACATGGACAGACATTCTTCAAAAGAAGATATACAAATAGCCAACAAACATGAAAAAATTCTCAACATCACTAATAATCATGTAAATTCAAATTAAAACCACAATGAGATATCATCTTACACCACTTAGAATGGTCATTATTAAAAAGTCAAAAAACAACAGATATTGTCAGGATGTGGGAAAAAGGGAACACTTATACACTGTTGGTGAGAATATAAATTAGTACAACCTCTATGGAAAACAGTATGAAGATCTCTCAAAGAACTAAAAAGAAGTACCATGCAATCCAGCAATCCCACTACTGGGTATCTACTCAAAGGAAAATAAATCATTATATAAAAAAGACACCAGCACTCATATGTTTATCATAGCACTGTTCTCAATAGCTAAGTTATGGAATCAATCTAAGTGTCCATCAGCATATGAGTGGATAAAGAAAATAGTGTGTGTGTGTGTCTGTCTATGTGTGTGTGCCTGTGTGTGTGTTAGAACATTTTCCAGCTAGAAAAAAGAATGAAATTATGTCTTTCACAGTAACATGGATGGAACTGGGGGCCATTATTCAAAGTGAAATAACTCAGAAACAGAAAGTCAAATACTGTGTGTTTTTACCTATAAGTGGGAGCTAAACAATGGGCACACACGGACATACAGAGTGTAATAATAGACATTGGAGACTCCAAAAAGTGGAAAAGTCGGAAGTTGTGAACGATGAAAAATTACCTATTAGATACAAAATACACTATTTGGGTGATGGGTACACTAAAAGCCTAGACTTCACCACTATGCAATATATCCTTGTAACAAAACTGCACTTGTACCCTCTAAATCTATGAAAAAAATATTAAAAAAGGATATTTGTAGATGTAATTAGATTAAGGATTTGAGATGAGATTATCCTGGATTATCAGAGTAGATCCCAACTGCAATCACAAGTGTCCTTAAAGATAGAGGCAGAGGAAGATTAGGTATATACACTTGCAGAGAAGAAGGCAGAGATTGATGTGGCTACAAGCCAAGGGATGCTGTCAGCCATCAAAGGCTGGAACAGGCAAAGAACCAAATCTCCCTTAGAGAATCCGGAGGGAATGTGGCCTTGCTGACATCGATAATACTGATTCCAATTTCTTGCCTCCAGAACTGTGAGAAAATAAATTTCTGTTGTTTCCAGCCATTCAGTGCGTGGTAATTTGTTACAGCAGCTACAAGAAATGAATACATTATCTTTTTCCTTGTTAGGTGTTCATTTTGCCTACTCCCATCCCATACATAGGAAAATGTATGTTTCATGAAAACATGGGCCTTTTCTGATTGGTTCACTGCTCTATATTCAATGTCCTAAAAGGTGTCTGAGGCACAAAAGAATTCCAGTGAGTAGTTTTTAAAAAGTAAGTGAATGAATGCTGTGTCAAAGGTATCAAGTACCATAGGAGCTGAAAAGAAGCTGACATCAATTGCTGCAACATTCCAGGGAGGGCTTCCAACAAGGGTGAGTGAATGAGGTCCTCCAGGAAGCCCAGGTCTCCAGACTAAACCTTGTGTGTGTGCAAATGACTGCTTTGTTATCCTAAGTTATGCTGAGCTTCATTTCCAGAAATTGCTTTAGCTACTGAACAAAGGGTTATAGTCAATATGAATAATGTTCCTTGGATTTATTTTGATGCTGTCATTGACCGTAATCATACCTACATAAAGCATAAATGGCAAAACATCCCTTGTTCCTGTGCAATCATCCATTGTGAAGATGATAGTATAACAGGTGACAGCACATAAAATGCATAGGCCTGGGAGACCTGGGTTTAAATCCTGGCTCTGTCACTTCTAATAGTAGCGAACATCCATTCAACACCTAAGCATGTGTTGAGAATTGTGTCATGTGCTTTGTGCTGACTCCTTGTCTTGTGTAAACTTGGACAAGTCATTTAACCTGTTATCTTCACAATGACTCTGAAAAGTGTATATTTTCATTGACATGGTATAGTTCCTTTGCAGAAACTGCAGAACAGAAAACTGAAGTGACTTGCTCAAGGTCACATAACTAATAACTTTTGGAAGTGGAATTCACAATTCAGGTCTGTTTAACTCCAAATTCCACGTACTTTCAATATAATCCACGCATCTCTCTCAGCTAACTTTAGGCCAGTCACGGATCTCTGACCCTAGTTCTCTTCATCTATAAAATAGGTATAATTTCACAGGATAAGAAGTCATTGGGTATGATGTAAAATGTTCAGCAAAGGGTACATTTTGAATAGGACATGCAGTTGACCTTGGGTTTTAACAATACAGTCAGCAAATGTGGACTTCCGTGTCCTTGGTTTTGTCTTTTCTGAGGTTTCTGTCTCCAACATTCTCCCTTTCCCTCTTCACACAGCCTTTCGGCCAGCCTGTTTCCTCAGTCTCCTCTACAGAACAATTTATCAGATATTTATACTTCAATGTTTGGTTGTCATCTCTGCCCACACTGAGGGATTTGACTTCTAAGCCCATTTCTTATGATTAAAAGACAATCTTTTCCCAAAGAGGGATGTGAAAGGGTAGGTTCTGAGGTATCAGCAAGTGAAAAGGTAGTTTAGGAAACATCAGAGATTTTGGGGTCATCTAAAAACACATTGTCTTTGTGTAAGGCTCTCCTCAGTGGGCAAAGAAGCTTCCTACAACTCTAGCTATGATCTTGCCTTGAAATCCTATCAAGCTGAGTGTCAGCATCTTCTCTGGTCAGATGCGAAGCACTTCAGGCCAATTGTTTCTCTGCAGATAGGACCAGCCTATGCTCTCGCCACTTTGCAAGCTGTGCAAACGTGTGGGCTTCAGGCGGCTCAGTTTTGAGACAGCCCTGCACTGTCCGCCCCCAAAGCCTGTGCAGACACAAGGCCAAGCTCTGAACTGGTGAATCCATATGACAAGGAAGCCCGTCGGGAAGATGCGGTGTCCCCCCAAGCTGATCTTCCTGCAGACGTGACCCAGAAACACAGTTCTTTCTTTCCTCAGAGAACGGGCACTATGCCAACTTCTCTAACAAAACCCTCAAGGGTGGGGCCTGCATTGCACATGTTTTGCTTTCAGCAGATGTTCCACAGGAGTGGCTGCCAGGGCATTTCTGTAGCAGTGAAGGTGTTAAAGCTTCAGGGCCTTCGGAATATGTCTGTGCTGACAGATTGGGGGAAACATGCTAAAGCGCTTATGATGATGAGCATGTAAAAATAGGGCACAGATGTCTAATTTAAAAGACAAGAAAATTTCTTGGCATTTACATCTTATTAGTCATTACTATGTTGTTCTTGTATTTTATTCACACATTTAACTTTGGGTGTTCCTCTGATATGCTTTGCCAACTGCAAGCTACCATCCCATAAACCAAAAAAAAAGCATGTTCTATACATTCCAAAGGATCATTAAGAGTAATGGAAATTTCCCATGATCTTTGCTTGGAACCTTGTTTAGGCTTTAATGTAACTGTGCTCAAACTAATATGTCCATACATTCGACCATCTTGACCTGATTTGGTCATAAGAAAGAAGCTTGGATACTTGTAAAATGCATCTATGAAGAGGGAAAAAAAAGCTGATTTTGAAAATTACCTCCAGAAGGTTTGAGACATAACCTTTCTTTGCTGTAATGGTTAGGTTTTGTGTTAATATATATACTTTAATAGTTTTACCCAATTTGCATCCATGGTGTGTTGAGCAAAATCTGAGTACAATCAAAATTAGTGGTTATACAGTTACATAAACACTTTTTCTTATATCCATTAGCTTTTTATAAGCCTTATGATTAGAAAAGAATGCTAAACTAAGATGTTAGCTCACAGACTAAATGGAGGGGAAAGATTTTAACTCAATAGACAGGAATACTTTGGAGTTTTCCATATTCTAGAGCAGCTGGCTCTGTACAGAAAGAAAACAAAAGCAGAAAGAAACTGAAATCAGATGAATGGTTTTCCCTTTCCAATATACCTTAGGGCCAGTTTTTCTATAGCACAAAGGGAAGGATCTTGGTCCATGTTGATAAATATCTCAGAGCAAAAAAGAGAAAAACATTACATGTTATCAACATCATCAAAGCATGTGCTAATTAAATGCATAACACTGCCTGGTGCTGTGAGAGGGGCTGCCCCTATTCTCTTAGGCTCAGAATGCAAAGGCATGTACACGTGCGCACACACACACGCACAGACACACACACAAACAGTGTAGCTGAACAACTGAATCGAGTTGTGAGTGACCAGTGAGAATACTACATCAAACTACCAAATCAATTGACAAGTTAGTGGCTAAGAGACTCTACAAATACTTATGCAGCTAAATCTCACTACACTACACATTATGTGGCATTGGGTATATCAAAAACCTTCTTTAAGCTTCAGTTTCCTTACAAATAAAGTGAAGACCAACTCACTCAAATGCTTTATAATACACAAAGTGCTTTTCAGGTTCCCAGAACATTCTAAACACTAAATAAATGATAGCTATTATTGTTTATTGATCTTTTCTTGATGCAGTATCTATAGAGACAAGTTCAGGATAATCAATAAGTAAAGTAGAATTCTGTTTTTAGCACATTTTTAATCACAAACTTTTATATCTAATTGCACATACCTGTTCTACGTTTGCACAACACTTGACATTTTCAGAAGTTGCTCAATATGCCAGAGTCAGGACAAAGCAGAACTAACTACTGGTGTAGTTTTGATGGGTAGCTGCTCTCAGGATTGTGTGTATTTCACTAGTCTCCTAGTCATCCTTGTGGGAACGAACTTCTTGTGCAGCAGCTCAGTGAGTGCTCATAGTCTGTCATCTCAAATGTTCTACCCTTTTTTGTCCTTAGGAGGACACACTGCAGAAGTTTTGTCTTCATATTGGAAAGTCCTCATATGTAGAATTCTAACGAAATTCTTCTTCAGCTAATTCCATCCTCTGGGAGCTTTCTAGGCATATTCTCCTTCAAAACTCATAGAGGGTCCTTTTTCTCATTAATCCACACCATCGAAATATTTTTAATTAGTTAAGGTAATGTAAATGAAAAACATAGCATAGTTTCTGATTCATGGTAAGCACTCAATAAATGGTAGCTATAATAATAATAATTATTATTATTAATCCATTTATAGAAAATCAATTTCTAGCACATTTTTAAAGCAATCACTAAAATTAAAATCATTAATGCAATCACTATTTGTAGTACCTAATTTTATGATAATTATCTTTATCTTAATAATCCAAATATTACTAATAACTCACAGTTATTTCAATTATCATTAATTACATCTAACTTTATAGCAATCTATACAGTTCTGCAGGGCCAACCCTCAGCTAAACACTGAAGGAGACATATTTATGTTAGCTTCCTCTCCTCTATTCTTTCAGTACTCTTCTTTCCTTTCTCCTGAAAAGGATTTGGATAAATGAATCCTCAGTAAGGAGAACTGGCTGATGCAGCCTAAGGTGTGGTCTTTTATCCTATCTCAGTCCCTGTTCTGTGCCATACTCTCTGTGGCCCTGCCTTTCCGGTGGCTGCCAACAAACCCCTGGTGGGTGACATGGGAACATTTGACCACCGAACCTGAATATTCCCAGAGTCATCAGCTCTGGAAAAGTCCTCTGAAAGGCCAAAACTTGAAGTTCAACAAAGTTGATTTCAAATGATGGACTCAATGCCGAGATTTCTAACCAACGGCATTTGGAGAGGGAGTATATTTTTGAAGAGGATGATCCAATGCTACAGAATTTCTTTTCTTTTTTTTTTTTTTAATTGGAAACCCTGTAAGAGGCTACAATACTGAGTGGCAGTGATTCACCTAAAAGGAGGAGTAACAAATCCCAAGTAGGTGGGCGAATGGCTGCCTGTTTCCTTAACAGGAACAGCCTATCAGTGGCAGTAGCCTGTGGTAGAGCGGCCTCATCATTGTCATCAACGCTTACAAAAATCATGTTCTAGGAGTTAGAGAGGAAAACTGACTGAGGCGTGCCCAATGATAGGACTGCAATTACAGAAACTTACCGCAAGTGTCAATTAGCCTTCGGGGGTCAGTAAGTTTTTTCTGCAAAGAGTTTTAATAATATCTCTTCACCCTCCCCCTTTCCCTACCCTTCCTTTTTCTCCTCCCCCTTGTCTTCCTCCTCCTTCAACAACTCATTAAAAAGAGCCACGGTTTGCAACTTTGCAGAGTGACCAGGAGAGTCATTGGGAGGAACAATAAGGTGGGCTGTGGGATGGTTTGAAAAGGTTCCTGGAAAAAAGAAGGCAGAGATGTAGGCTCATTCATCCACCTCTCCATCTCCAAACCCTACAGATGTGGCCATTGTTTTGTTAGTGGCATTTGAAATATCATCAATGTAGATAAATTCTAAAAGTTAAAAGAAAAAGCGATATGAAGTTCTATCCCCAGAAGCTTAACCAACCTAGCTACCCTACAGAAGAGGGAAGGGCCACCTTTCTCTCTGATTAAGCCCACTCTTTTTCACCATCAAGCTGAAAGGATTACACAGGGAAATGACCTCTGTAAGAATGGTTAGCAGACAACAGTTAGCAATATGGAAACTAACAACCTGGAGGGGCTGTCAGAAAGGCAATGTGCCACTGGAGTTATGAACTCATTAATTAAATATCAGTGTATCAAATGGGCTATGAGCTATTAATTCGAAAGCTATTACAGACTTTGAAGTTGAAATTATAAGCAAAGCAATTAAAAAGTAACTTCTCAATGAGAGTGTAAAGGGAGCATCATGTCTGTTTATGTACGTCAGCTCTTTAATTGGGGATTGAATTGCTCCCTTAGAAGTAATGATTGTATAAGTGATCAAACTACTTATTTTATTGCAAATCCTGGATGCTATAGTTAGAAAGAAAATTTGCAGTCTTTCCTTCGCTTTGGTCATGCCATACAATAGCTGATGCTCTCTCCTTTCCACACAAGTAAATAGAGATTAGTTGTGAAAAATACAAATCAGGGAAAAAGTTGAAATATTGAAGATTTGGGTTTTGCTTTGGTTTATTTTCTTTTATTCACCACACCTACAAGACAGTCAACCGTGACCAGATGATGGTAAGTAGTTTTGCATTTCAGATGTAGATTTTTTTTAAAGTACATTCTAACTCTTTAGTCTGCAACATTGCTTTTTCTCAGCATATATACTATTTTTATTCCTATCCTAATAGTCAATTTGAGCACTCATCTCCTATGAATCCTAATGGAATTCCCATTCTTGTCAATTTGCATTCTTCTCATCTTCTGTGTCTTATCTTCTTTATTTTGCTTGCATAGTCCTTTTCTTTTCCCCTTATACCTTTCTCTCTATCAGTTTTCATCTGTTCTCCTCTCTTGGTTTTAACATATGCATACCAGCAAAGCAGCTACTGGAATCCTACAGAAGTCAGGCATTTCTCTAAATTTCATCTTTATTAGAGAAACACTAATTAGGAGCAAATAAATAAACAACTTCTCTGAAAAGAAATTGTTTCTCTGGGCAGAGTTGCCATTCTGGTGGTTTATTCCAAGACATCCTTTCATCCTATCATGTACACACCAACAGTGCTGGTAGGGGTTTAATTAATGGAGTAAAACTTAGTCTGGAGGAAAATGAATGCTTTTAGTGGATTGGAAGCAAAAATGCCTACAGTTTATAGCAAGTGATGACCCACTCCGAAAGAGCAGCTGGAGACTTTACATCTATTTAGTTGTAGATGTAGTTGCAGGAACTTCCGTTACTTTTTTCTCAGTGGATTCTAAAAGGTTTCTTTATTGCTTAAAAGTGCAACCTTTCTTTTCTGTGACAAACTAAAAATAATCACGGGCAGTCCGAAATTGGAAGTCACTTCAACCTGGCAAGTTAATTCATCCGATAGCTATTTGTTGAGCATCTTCTTTTTGCCAGGCACTGTCCCAGGAACTTGAGATGCAACATTGAACAATGTGGACAAATGACCCTACCCTGCCTTCATGGAGCTTACACTCTAGCTAGCATCAATAATATTTTAATTAAGTACTAGTAGTATCATATAACAATGGCATTCTTGGCACACAGTGGACTAGAAACTTTCTTTCCATCACTGACAATACCTTAAATTACTGTTAGTTAACCTCAGGCATTGTTATGAACTGAATGTCCGTATTCCACCAAAATTCCTGCGTGGATGCTTAATCTCCAATGTGATGGTGTTAGCAGGTGAGGCCTCCAAAAGGAAATTATTAGGGCATGAGGATGGAGTCCTCATGAATGGGATTAATGACCTTACAAGAAGAGACACAAACAATTCCTCTCTCTGCTCTCCACCATGCGAGGACACAGCAAGAAAATGGCTGTCTTCGAACCTGGAACCTGGTCCTCACTGGGACTCAGCTGGGCTGGCACACTAAACTTTGACATCCCAGCCTCCAGAACTGTGAGAAATAAATTTTTATTGTTTAAGCCACCCAGTCTATGGTATTTTATTCTAGAAGCCCAAACTAAGAGAGGCATCGAAGGAATGTGATGGAATAAGGAGGGTTTCAGGGCTAATGTCAGCAACGGAGCAGTTCTGGGAAGCATTATATGGCAGTGCCCACTTTGGTATCCAACATAGGGGCTCCAATCCCAACCTTCACACTTAAAAGAAATACGTTGCTAAAAATCTGACCCTTTCCGAGATTCACTTTTATCATTTGCTTAATGGAGACCCTACTCAAAAGGCTTTGTAAGGATATAATAAGATAATATATGTAAAACACTTAACACAGTGTTTTCTCCTCAGCAGGCAAGTGTGAGCCTCCCCATGAGGCTTTCATTTGTTTTGACAGCTGAAAGCCTGCTGAAGAAGTGCTGGCAGACTCCCTTTCATCCAGGTGCAACCAGAGCTGGGAGTGAGGATATTGAGAGGGAGAGCGTCTGTCTGATGTCTTCCCCTGGGCTCAGGAAGACACACAGGTAGTTAGTGTCTCCTGGGCCAGACGCAGAAATTTTGTAAGTTTTATGAGAGTGTTGGATTCTGCAATAATATCTCACATTTTCTTCCACAGCTCTTCTGGAAATAATTTATACTGTTTACCAAAAACAGAGCCAAGACCATCAGATTAGCGAAATCCAGGATTCATATTTATCCTGTTGTTAATGAATGATGGAACAGAAGATACGGCCACAATTATCCCATCATAACAGATTTGCCTCATTTCTGCCACGTGCTAGACTTTTGATCATTGAAACAAAAGGAGAGAATAAGTAGCTGCATTCTTCATAAGTTTTCCTGGTGCATCAATATTCTCTCCCAACTATATTCCAGATTCTTTTAATTAGGGGCAAACAAATCACAATCACAAAGGTATTAATGCTCATAAAGCTTAAAATCTCTTAAATCTCAAAAGAAATACTTGTTGTAATTAAAAAATGAAAATTTATCATTTAAAAACATTTTGACATGGCATATTTGTATTTTGCATTATAATAGTTAGGACTGTGATATTTGTTTGTGGTTTGCTAGCTGAAAAGACAAAAGGGAAGGCATATCTCCGCTCTCACTCCAAATCCATTATTTTGCAGCTAGAAATGATTATAACAGAAAGTATATGAGGGGACAAGAGCGTGTATGTGGGTTTCAGGGAGGGAGGGGAAAAAATCATGAAAGATAAGCACGTTCATATCATATCATCATCCACAAAATGAATATGTTCTAACTCTGCTAGTTTATCTCTTTCCCTGCAAAATTTTATTGTTCAAAGAATCTACAAGTGTAAGATGTAATTCAACCATGGCAGCAAGTAGAGGTCATCTCCTCTACGTCTAACATAATTAATGAAGGCAAATGGCCAGTCCAGAAGGGATTTAAGAAAATTAATTTAATAAGTCTTTGTGAGGATATTTTACATGGTTGGCTCTGTGTTAAGTGCTGTGGGAAATGCAGGAGCTCAATAATATACGGTCACTTGCTCAAATAAGACACATATCCAGGGCAAACACAAAGAAGGATGACAGGTTTATTAAAAATACTAATAAACTTTAAAAATATTTATTAAAACATTCACCAATTAAGCCAAGATAGAATATTTATAATCTATAGGTTCCATCACCTTTCTTTTTTTTGACCTAAGTTCTATGTCACGTTTACACTCTGATAAACTTAACATTTTTATATGATTCATACCAGTGCTTCAGTATATCGTGATATTTTGTATTTTACATCTAATACACAACTTCAGGTAGTCTGATTATGTGATAGTATGAAGATTAAAGATAATGACTAGATGAATATCACCAGAAACCTCCTCCAAATATAAATGTGTTTTTCAATACATACACTTTGGTTAGAATAATCCAACCAGGTATAAATTTATCTAACACTATAAAAACAAATTGCACTTCTACTAGCTACAGTTGGGGTCTGGCCTTCTGCTGGGCCCTGTGCTTAGCCCCTATATCCATTGGAAAAACAGAATTCACTCTATACTACAAGTAAGAAAGATTTTTGTGTTTGTTTATATAAAAATGTCTTTATTTTAACTCATATTTGTTACTTTCTAAACACACACAGAAGCAGATACAATTGTACAATGAACCTCCATATATCTAACTTCAATAATGACCAACTCATGGTCAATCTTGTTTCCCACTCTACTGCCCACCTCCCACATGTATATCAGCATGAACAAGTAGAAATGATTTTAATTCAGTGTGCTAGAAGTTAAAAAAAAATGTTGAAAGAGATGAGCAAGTGAAGATCAAAGAAGCTGATGTAAGATTTCACAAAATCTGGAAGCCAGACAGGCACAGGTCAGTTACTGGAAGATGCTGTCAGTTGCCTACAGCAGGAAGCACGGAATTTGAAGGAGCTCGTCCAGGGAGGCAGTGGTTGTTGATCTCAATTGGCTGTAGGACTGAAGTGGGTGGATTGAGGGAGCTGAGCAGGAAGGGACCCTATATGTCACAGCTGTCATTTGTTTACAGCTCTGCCTGCAGCTGCCTTTACTTCTGCATTGAAATCTCAGACCAGTGGTTCTCATTAGCAGAATCTCATTTAAAAGCATAATGGAAAACGATCTGGAAAGATGGAGCCCCAGCTTCTCCACTGTAATGCAAAGGACAATATAGATGAGAGTGGACATGAGTCTAAGCTGATGACAATGTGGCACAACACCATACGTACATTACCCTGTTTAAAACCTTCAACAACCTTAATAAACAGGCATTATTAATCTTGTTTTTACCGATGAGTAAACTGGTACATAAAAGGTTAAGCAACTCATCCAAGGCCACACAGCTGGCAGAGCCATGATGTAATCCCATGTTATGTATAAATCCAAAGTCCTTGCTCCTATCCACTACACATATTATTTCCCAACATGATGTCAACAAGCATATCTCCAAATACCCACTCTATGATTTATTTTATTCCACCTAATGCATTTCATTGATCTGCCAGGTTAGTTAAGTTATTAAGATAGGAAATTAGGAGAGATCAATATGACCTATTTTTGTTAAAACCATGTGCTACTTCTCTTTCCAATCACGCATACATTTTATTTTTAATGTCAGATTCTAGGTTCTAGCTCAATACCCATGCTGTGGTCATCTTTCAAAATTTAATTTCTTTTTTTTTTTTCCTAAAGCATGAACTGACACTTCTAGTGAAACATGAAAGTTTAAACTCTTCTGATTGCTTTTAGTGAATCCCAAATCCTCAGTGACAAAGCAAAAGGAAAATTAGGGAACAGCAACAACAACCACAAAAATTGAAGGAGATTAAGTGAACAAGTAGTAACTCACTTAACAGACCTAGAGGATGAATATATAAGCTAGCAATAACAATAACAGGAGTCGAGAAAAGCTGGATACATGCCAGAGAAATCCAGGAAAAAAACACGTATTAGAGATTCAATAATCTCTAAAAGTGAGTTCCAAGTGGGGCTAAGAAAAATTGACTGAAAGTCTATATGAGAAGTTAGATTCTATAAGAAATGTTCCCACTTCACTAGCCAAGGAAAATGGGCAACTGCCCTTGCCCTTTCCTGGCATGTGACTGTGGGTTTGGAACATTAGACCAGTTCAGGGCAGAGGTGCTATGATGAAAAGGAGGAATAACCCAAAGTGTGCACGCTTTCGTACCCACCTTGCTTCCCAGCTTTATATTCCTAGGCAGACATGAGATCTTGATTCTGGCAAAATTACATAACTAACATAACTAAATAAATACAGATACAGATAGCAATGGCTATGGTCTTCCAGTGAAACAGCCCAACCATATCACTCTGCTATGACCCCACTAATATGGGAAAAAAAAAAAAAAGAAAACACTCAGGAGCACAGAGGTTTCTAGAGTTTCACTGCTAAATATGAAAGGAGAAACAAGAATGAACAAAAGGAGGAAAAGAAATTAACAGCTAAAAGGCTATATGAGGAAAGACAATGCAGAGAGATAAAAATCTAAAACAAAACAAAGCCAGAGCCATCTTTATGGCCTCCTATCTTCACAGCAATAGAATAAATATTCAATGCACGAACAAGAACAGAATGTCATGAAATGAAATGTCTGGAGAATCACAAAAAATAATAAAAAAATCAACTCTTGAAGATTAAATTTACTGGAAATGATGCACATTAAATTTAGGAAATCTCCCAGAAAGAAAGCAGAAAAAGACAAAGGTGGAAATAGAAAAGACAAAACAAAACAAAGTAAAAGATAATCAAAGGGCTAGTTTACCTTGTTCAACAACCAAATAATATAAATTCTGCAAAAAGTGAACCAAGATATTAAAGGTGCGAAAGAGAATAGCAGCCCCTGACAACAGAGAGCTCCCTGATGTTGCCAGAAGCTGACTGACCACCCAGGATTGGCCGGGTCTCGTTGTTTTCCTATTCAACATACATGATTTCACAGGAAATTAACATCGGACAAGGCTAGTCGATGATCATGATGGAACAAGACAAAAATAACACTACCCTGTAATCATGATGAGCAGACAGAAATAAGAACATCAGCTAAACCATAAAAATACTCAAGTAGCCCTGTTCCTAATACGAAAAAATTCTACTGCTTTACTATGAATAATTACAATTTCAGCAAGCCTTCATTCCTCCCACCTTCAAAGGAATGATTAAGATATTCCTATAATAGCCCCTACTTCCTGACGACATCCAGCTGAGAGCTCAGCTCAGTTCCTTTAGCCTTCTCCAAACTCACTCACCACAAAACCAAACCTTATAATTAGTCCTTTAGCGAACCCTACTTCTCAAACCCCAGTCGTTTATCAAGGATGTTTTTTAAAAAAGTGTTATCAAACATCAGGAAAGTACTGACAAAACAAACAAAACAAACAAAAAATGATGAGTAATCCAAGACATGGAGACAGGGAAAAGGAAATTCAACCCAAAAAAGGCTCATGAAATCCCAAGATGACAGTAAAAGGAGATCTCAGGACAAGAATTGGGCAGAAAATCTAGAAAACAAATCGCCAGACTGAAACAGGAAAATAGGGAATTTCTTTGAGATACATTAATTAATTAAATTTAACAAATTTAAATTGACAAATTCCCTGATGTGTTTAAATATGTCAAGAGGAAATGTATATTGTTGCCTGAAAGTTTGGGGATGAATTAATGATAAGTATAATGAAAAGGGTAAATAAAAAATAAGGTAATTATTAATTCTAGGAAAACAATAAAAATAAAGAAAATGTATAATCATCTTATATTGCACCACTCAATAACAGGTATTTCATAGACAAATAATAAAAATTATGAAATTAATTTAACCTGTGATATAATCATATTTTAGGATGGAAAGATGAGAAGCTTGTGTGTAGAGTGATATAAGATAGATAATTATTTTAAATAGAAATTCAAAGAAAAGTTTTAAAATACAAATAGTAACAATATAAGCATGTCACTTAGAATTATGAAGTTGACTGATTAGTAGAACAACGGCTTTAGAAAACCATGTGTATGGATAACTTTTATGAAAATAAAACTTAAACTAAAAGCAGAACAACAGAAGAGCTGCTGGAACATTATTGTGATGAAGAAGCTCTGGGAGCAAAAGCAAAAAATTGTGGCAGGTGAGACAAGAGAGACAGCCAAGCCCTGGCCCCTGCCAGGCCTTACAAGTTCTGTTAGGAAGTTTGGAAGCCAGGCTAATTGCAATGAGAAGTCACTGCAGGTTTTAAGCTGAACAGCAATAACCTCTAAATTTTATTTTACATAGATGCTTTGGCTACCATATGAAGATCATTTCTGAGAGGCCCAAGACAATGAGGAGACAGAAGTTAGGAGGCTATTCTCTAATCGAGGTTATGGGTGACGATTTGGGAACAGGATGATCAGTGATACGGGAAGAGTTAGCCATATTTAAGACGTATTTAGAAAGAAAAATCAGCAATAGGTAGCGATAACTACTATGAGTGGTCAAGTATAACTGAAATGTTTCAAGTTTGCATAACTGAGTAGAACACAGAAAAGAGATGAGCTTCAGCCATAAAAAAGATCATGGGAAGTTCAGTCTGGGACCTATAGAATCTGAGTGGAATTTTAGTGGAGATGCCAAGCAAGCAGCTCTGAGGAGAAATCTGAGCTGCAAACCTGAACTTAAGAGGCAGATCTGGATTGATATTACAAGTTGACACAAGAGGCTTGATAAGAAAAATTGGTCATAAAAGAAAACACAAAATGGGAAGAGAGAGGGGGGCTAGGACAGAGCAATGCTCGAGAAACGCAAACATTTTCAGGTTTGCTAGAGAGGGAAGCATTGCCATAGAAGGCCGTGGAGAAAGCAGAAAACCATCAAAAATGTATTTTTTAATGCTGCAAGGGGAAGTAAGGTGAGAACTGGAAAACATCCTTAGGATTAATGTTTGAAAATGATACTGTGCACATACAGTGATAGGAGTAGAAGTCAGATGAGAGTGTACTAAGAAGTAAGTCAAACATCAGGAAATTCAGACAACTCTTCGTAAATTAGGCCATTAAGGAGGTAAAAGAGAATTCACACATCATTCCCAGGTAGCACGGCTTCCCTGTCTAGGTCGTCTTCCTTTCCCAGACAAGGTAACTAGGTTATTTTGTTTAGAATAAGTGGGGCTTAATATTTTTCATAGCTTTCAGTTCTTTGGGGGGTTTTATCCCCATCACTGTATTGTATTTGTCTTTGCTGTGTGTTCTCACTTTTTTCCTCCTGCCCCTTTCGAAAGACGCCATGAGCTCCTCAGTATCTGTGTATCGATCCTGGGAAACCTCCATCTGTGTTACTCATCAAAATAATTTACCACTGTGAACCCAAATTTCATTTCTGATACCTCCGCTGCAAGATGGAGCCACCTCCTCATTTAAGCCATTAACTGCCCAATGAGTTGTATTAACTCACACTAATTTTGAGCCCGGGGCCTCGTGAAGCATATGTAACTCACATGTCTCTTACAATTAATATTGACAATTTAATTGCATATAACTCCTGTGCAGAAAACCATAAAAAATAAGAAATTTTTCATTAAATGAGAAAGGATTGCTTTGTTTTCGAAATTTTTATTCTATTTTTTGTAATAAAACACCATGGCACCAAGGGAATAATTTTTTTTTTTTTCCTAGTGGGGCAGTCAATTTGTTAAAAACTCACATTTTGAAATCCTATTTACTTTTTCTCTGGGTTTTCAACATCTAGGTCCCTCAAGTCCAGTTCCTCTTTCCTCAGCTGTCATAGATTTTGGACAGTGTGGTCTCTTTCTCCAATACAACAACCATTTCTTTTTTGTCAGAGACAGAACTTTGTTTAAAGTTCTCCTTTGGGGAGATTAACTTTTCAGTAAAGAAAATTTATAGTTCATTAGATTCTGTACATTTAGCTAAATGGAACTTCTAGCAGATATCTAATAACTTGAAACCTCTATCATTATATTCTGCTCTGTACCATACTTGAGACCCAGAATTGAAATAATTTTCTCCACTGAGTTGAGTGGCTTGGCATATACACATATGTTCATCCTCTCATCAAATATTTATTTAGTACCTACTGTGTGCCAAAATGATATGATTTGTTTTCCTTTCTCCTATCATCTGTTTTTATGATATATTTCAAATAAATTTTCTACATATGAAGGCTGGAGTATTTGAAGGATAAATAAATCAATAATGCTCTGCCCTAGCTCAATTCAAACCCAAAAGGAATTTTAAAATGCTGAGCCTGTGGCCAACCCAATTTTAATCCTGTGGAGTTTCAGAAGAAAAATATTTTAAAATAGTTACCATAAAATGATGTTTACTATGTTCCAAGCAGTGTTGTAGGCATTTGTCCATACATACACATGTAATCCCCGAAATACCTTACAATATATTTTGATTTTTTAACACATGAAAAAAATAAGATACGTTTAAAAATTAAATAAATTTGCTAATATCACACAGTAATTGGTGAACTTGAGTTTACAGTCCAGCTCTGTCAGGCCCCAAGCTTCCCTTGAGAAATTTACAGTATAATTTTAAGGAACAGAGACCCCTACAGAGCAGTCAATGAGAAAATAAAATAACAAAGATTATGACCAATAACAGCAATGACAAAGCCACTTACTGTAAGAAGGACACTAGTTCTTCCACTCATTCGAGTTCATCTGAGGTTGACAGTTTGGAGGTTCACACGCTGCCCCTGGCCCTCAGCGGATAATACATTTCACTGATTTGTATCACTCAGAATATACGATAAGATTTAACGTCACTTAGTACTCATAAATTCTAACATACAGTAGGAACTTCCTTGATTAGGAGAGAGCCCTGATAGCTCATAGAAGCTGAATTTCTTCCACTGCCATTTTTAACTGAAACTTGCAATTATCAGTTGGTTTTCACTGGCTCCTGTAGATGATTTTGTGTTTTGGTAAGAATTATCCAACACAGAAAACAGATGACAATAGTCATTCGGCAGGTAAATGGTGAAATGTGAAGCTTTGTAAGAACAGACTAAACCAGGGCTTGACTATTTTCCTTGAGGTTTTTTGGCCTTCCACTGTCCAAGGGGGTCAGAAGTTTGAAGGATTTGAGTTAAATGGCCAAGAGATTGACATTCTGTCAAATAAGCAAACCAAAGGGTTTTCTAAAAAAGACTATATTTGGGTGAAATCCTGATGAAAAAGGTAGAACATCTGCTGTTATGGAAGTACAGAGTGTGACCACTAAAACCCCTAACTCCTGTGAATTAGTGGTTATTATTCGTGAAGGAAAACACAAACTTTGTTACTACTTTTCCCATCCACTGTGAAATATCGAAACTCAACTGTGATGTAGCATTTAACTGCACGTCGAATCAAGAGTCCAGTAATAGAAATTGCCTTTTTGCAGTAGAAAACAGGGTTAGAAGCAAACCAAAATAACACATAAAACAGATCTCCATGGAGAAAATTGAAGGCTGTTTCTAGCATGTAAAGATCGAGGATGCAATTCCTGTTCTGTGAAAAGCTTTTTCCTGGGGTTTTAAATTTTCCTCTTGATTATGTGTGGAATCAAGGGGTGTCTGTGTGATTGCGCCCATGCATGACTCCGAGAAACAGAAATGGGGCAGACACAGACAGATGGTGACAGGCTCATTTTTAAGCCCAACCAGCAGGGATAGAAGTCAAGAACGGAAGGCAGATCATAAAGTTGGCACTAAATTTTCATTTCCAAATTCTATATCCTCAATTGGTTAAAACTAAGTTCACTTCACTAGTAAATGATAGATTCAGAACAAAATAGTCTTTTTTCTTTAACCAGCTTATTTACCAGTTTTTAAAATATCATCCATATTCAGTGTTAACAAACGTGCAGAAAAATGGATGTTCTCTTATACTACTACTGGACATATAAATTAAAACAGTCTGCCTAGAAAACAACTTCGTACACAAATAATTATTTGTAATGGAGAAGAATGAGAAACAATCTACGTTCTAAAAAGCAGAAAACTTCCCTATCCATTAGAGTATATCAATACAAATTAGGTTTTCAACTATTTTTAAGGACAGAGGAGCCTGCTCATGATGCCATGTTTTATGAACCAAATGAGATACAAATCAAATACCCAGTATAATCCTCATACAAGACTATATAGCGAGGTTTTTTTTTCAGAAGACCTGACACATTTGAAATGTTATCAACTGCAATCTTTTAGTATTGGATAATGACAGATTTTATTTTGCTACTGTACAAATTTTTTAAATTTTTGCTTTATAATATATATCATTTCAATGAAAATGTGATTTAAAAAAATATACTCTCTTCCTTTTGTACGTGCCAATGCATTTTTCAAAGTATATCCCTGGGTAATCTTAGAGAAAGAATTCTCCTCAGCTAGGAGAAACACATCTATATTGCTTTTTTTGAGTCTGGGCTCATAATCCTTTTCTTCTACTGTGTGATTTAACCAGAGCTAGACATCAGACTCGGGATCACAGCCTGTAAAAAATAAATACAAATGCTATAGCTCCATCTCTCAATTTCTTCAACTCTCCACAAGACAACGTCCACAAGAGAAGAATTACCAAAAATTCAAGGGGTATCCTCCTCAAGTATGCTCTCTAAAGACAAGTGTCTACCAGTGGATTTTTAAAGGGAAAACATAAAAGAATCAAAATACTCAAATTGCATAAGGGTGTCTTCTTTATGACTTTGTACAGGGTCTCTGCTTGATGTGTTCTATGTCTTCCTCAGGTCATTGAAGCCACCAAAAGAATGGTTTCCCGAAGGGTTCTCACTCCCTTCCCTCTTGTGTAAATCCATTCTCCCCAAACTCCCAAATCAACTGACCTTTACTAGTGCTTCTGCCTGCGTTTTCTAGTGCTCCTACATCGGTTTTGTTAATTTCTGAATGTATAATATCATATACTATAAGTTTACCATGCTGCACTCTTCTAAGTTCTCCCCCTCTCTCTCTTCTCTTTTAATTAGCAAACAACCTTATAAGGTAGGCAGTGTGTTTAGCTCTACTGTGCCTAGGAGAAACGAGAAGCTTAAGGAGATTAATTCGCCCAGGGCCACAGAGCTAATTCATAGTGGAGTTAGGATTCAAATTCAGGCAGTTTGGCTCCTAAGATTGTCTTCTACCCCTACACTGTATAGCGTCTGTACCTGTTATCTTTGTACAGATGTCATTGTCCTACTCAGTTAAACACATGACAATTTGTCAGACCACAGAAAATATCTGATCCACAACTCAATATGCAATATGCCTTCTCAAGTTAGTGGAAACAATGTAAGGTCAGTAATGATCCTCAAAGTACTTGCAGATTAGCACATAGTTTCAAATATAATAATGTGAAAAATAGACTTTTTTTCTCCCTACCCCCTGCAGGTCTACTGAACCAAAATCATGTCTGGATATATTATATGTCTATCTATCTATCTATCTATATATATATATGTATCAGACTGAAGTTTGCCACCCATTAATCCAAGGAGTTGAGGCTTTCCCTCTGGACCCTTTGGGCGGTCATCAGCAGAGGGGACAAGACTATTTGTACTCAAGGAACAAACTGGATTCTTGGTTTAAGATTTCATTCAGCAAGTGTTTAACATGAGACTCTCTTCCCCTAAGTTTTATGCACTTTCCAAATACTGATATGCATTATTTTAGGGTAATTTAGGCACACAGATATGCACTCTTTTGGGTGGATATGTGAATGGGTGTATGCAACTCTTCATATTTATATGTGGGATAAAATAAATATAGTATCAAGATCTGGAAAAGAATCATGCCTATTCTTTTTTGTCAGAAAAAGAGAATAAATATTAATACAATTTTTATGTTATTGATATTTCTTTTTTCATTGTTTCTTAAATTAATTGATAGAAATTTTTCTGCACACTTATGGTATCATGGTGTCAGTTATGGGGTATGGTTGATTTAGGGGCATTTAGCATTGCAATGATATTGAAGTGAATTCCACTGAATCAGTCATTTCTTCCACCAGTTTCTAGGGAAGTCGAGAATATTCTGTCAAACCTGATTAGAATAATTGGATATGTGGTTTTACATTTGACACACCAAATGACAGTCACAGACCATGGAAAGAGTTTATCTCTTATATTTTCCATGTGTTTGTACCATTTCAATCTTGGTCTATCACATAAACTACTTTGACCTCTGTTTTCTCATCCTTAAGAGGGTTGGTTTAGATTAAAATTTTCTAACAGGGCTGTTCTATGTTTTAGGACTGTCGAGTTCATCTTAGCCACTGTTTTTATAGCCTATTTCAAAGTTTACTCTGTTCTAGAAATGCTTTATTTGTCGGTGGTTAGGTCAACCGACTAGAAGAAAACATTTAGAAATATTACCAATATGAGCACTTTACCTCATTTAAGACCATTCCTGTGGGAATATTTTCTAATCAGCTAAATAAAAATGATCAGCCTGTGTGAGGCTACTTTCTTTAGTCAAGACAATGAGAAATGGATTTATCACTTTTCCTAGAAAATAAAGCTTTTGTGTGGAAAAAAAAATTATGACATGCCCACATAGAAACTGTTCATGGGGCAAAATTTTCAAATAAAACTCTTATTATATTGATAGACATTGAAATTGCTACTCGTTGAGCAGGGACATAAATATCCATTCTGCCCAAAACAAATTTAGCAAAATCAAAATATATAACACTAAGAACATTTCAGCTTTTCGCTAACACATGGAGCCAGCCTTACATGCCAACCCGATTCTATCGCCTCTCCTCATTAAGCTTGAAAGCATATTTTGTGTTGCTTTTAGCAGCTCCTAAAATTTCTTTGTCTCTTCACACAGCACCATAAAAGTTCCCACCTGACAGATCATAAATAGTTTTCACAAAGCAATCTGTCCCCTGGCACACTCTGGCTACATCCTATTCTCCAGATACATAACTAACAGCATTTATGCACTTTTGCACAAAACTTAGTTTCAAGATCTGGAAAATGCTTGACCCTATCCTATCAATTCATAGCAGGGAATGGCCCACTTTTGACAGAACAGTTATTCACACTGAGAGTGAAAGGAGAGAAGGTTTC
>CAUYSK010009627.1:0-36728 GCA_963575035.1 Avahi laniger
GCATGGTGGCACATGCCTGTAGTCCCAGCTACTTGGGAGGCCGAGACAGTAGGATTGCTTGAGTCCAGGAGTTTGAGGTTGCTGTGAGCTAGGCTGACGCCACGGCACTCGCTCCAGGCAAGAGAGTGAGACTCTGTCTCAGAAAAAAAAAAAAAAAAACTCAGAGCAGAAAACATGAACGAAGCTGCAGCTATTCTGTCTGTAGCAGCTTCTTGGCCACTAAAAAAGGGGCTTCAACTTTTACACCGCATGAGGATAAAATAAAAATATCTTTGGGCTTGGTGAAGGTGGGAAGTCAGAACTGATATGGCAAAAGGGACTTTGCAGATGGAATTAAATTAAGGATCTTGTGATGGGGGGATTTATTGGGATTACTGGAGTGGGTCAAATGAAATCACAAGGGTCCTTTTAAGTAAAAGAGGGAGACAAGAGGGTCAGTACTGATCAGAGTGACACAACATGAAAAAGACTCAACTGGCCATTGCTGACTTAATATAGGAAGAACCAAGAGCCAAAAATGCTGGAGGCCTCTAGAAGCTGAACAAAAACGCAAAAGCATAGATTCTCCCCTAGTACTTCCAGAAAGAACACCACCCCACCCATGTATTAATTTTAGCCCAGTGAAACCCATTTCAGATTCTGACCTCCAGATAATAAAGTTGTATGGTTTTAAGCCACTAAATTTGTGGTAAGTTGTTACAGCAGCAATAGAAAATTAAGACACACACACTGGGGCAGGGGTTGGAGGGCACGATTATCCTTAAAAGTGAAATATGTTTCCATGAAATTTTCAGGATAAAAACTGTAAATAGTCCTAGACTGATGGTATCCCTAGAACATTCAGCAAAACAAGGAATATACCTTAAGCTCAGTTCATCAATGGAATATCCATTAGGCTACACAGAAGTCTAAAAAGATGACATCTTAAAATAAGCTCAAGACAAAAATTTATAAAACACATATAAAAAGAAACAATTCGCCACAAGCAAGAGTCAGCATATATATATACGTGTGCACACATATACATACACACATAAGACCACCAAAGAACGTTAATCCAAAAGAAGAGAGAAAAGAAACAAAATAAATGACATGAGTAGAAAACACAAAACAATGGTTCATTTGAACCTAAATGTATCAATAACTATTAATATATTACATGTAAATGCAATAAGTACTCCTATTAAAAGAAATGTCACAGTATATTTTGTGAATCCAGTTATATGCTGAGAAGAGACAAATCTTTAAAAACAAAAAAGTTTCAAGTAAAAGATCAGAAAAGGTATACTATATTATATATAGTATATTAATGTAATAACATCAAGATAAACTATAATCAAAAAGGATTCCTAGAGGCAGAGGGTCCTGGGTCTCTTATTCCATAATAATGCTGTATTTTCTCAAAAATATTTTTAAGTGAATTTAAATACTCAATGAAGGCTTTATACTTTACATTTTGCTCTTCAAAAAGAACAAACCAAAAGCATTAGAGAAGCTACTTGCCAAGCTTCAGGGGAGGGGAGAAATTAGAAAAAAAAAAATGAACACGTACAATTGCACATAAAACTGCAGGTGGCTAGAAAAGAAACCAACGAAAGGGGAAAAAACCTAAAAATAGATGTAGAACAGTGATTTTGACTGCCTTCATATGGATTTTCAAATTATTTCAAAGCTAAAACTGAGAGATGAATTATGTACAATTTGCTTTTAATAGGGCTATTTTAAAAATAAGTTATGCCATAATTAAATATACTTATTTATGCTGAGTTCTCAAGTACCACTTGCAAGTCAAAAGCCAAAGAATTTCACAATCAGAAATTATCCTAATGACAAATTACAGCAAGAAGTATGATGAGAATTGACCAGATCAAAGAACCGTTTATGCCATACTAAGGAATCTGAACTTTAAACTATAGGAAGTAAAAAACCATTTCCAGACTTTGAAACAAGATTAGGTGACTGTGAAGACTCAGACTCAGAGGGCTTGAGCTGTAGCCTGATGAATAGCTTACAGACAACCAAAAGAACACGAAATTTGGAAGAAGACTCTCAAACTAGCTGATTATAATCAGGCTATAAGAAGAATGCTTCCAAAGTCCCTTTTTGAAAAAAGGTAGTGTTTACTCTGAGTGACATGAGTGCAGTCCCTTGTTATAGTAATACTATTAAGACAACAAAGAAATGGTTTGGTCCCAACTTCATAATCTACACGGAGGGAACTGAAGGTTTGTTTCCTCAACCCCACAGATTATTTGAGGCAGACTGTGGGCTCGAGTGATTAATTTCTCCAAAAAGCATACCGAACAGAAGCAGGATAGCCTGTTGTTTATCTTGAAAGGAAAGAACAGAGTCTCCAATTTCCAAAAGATACTGTCTTTCCTTTGATTCAGGGTTTAATCACATCAGTTGCCATCTGATGGTTCAGAAAGACTGACATTTGCTTACTAAGCATGTTGGTCTGACTCAAGAGCTGTATAATTCCAGCACCAAGCAGATATGAGAAGTAAAGAAACAACAAAGGAATACCATCTACACCCCTAATACAACACAAGCTATCATTCGGTCTCATCAATGAAACCATACCCAGGGGAAATAAATTATAGTTTAGATTTATTTTTCCAAACTAACTTCCAGGTATATTCCTCATTCTAAACATTATACCCTACATCCTACTCACCCTGTAAAGCTACCCATGTCTTTGTCAAATGCTATTACTTCAGATCGAAATGCATTTATACTCCATGTCAACAGGATAAATGCATAGGCTTCCTTGAAGACCCAACTGAAATGTCACTTCTATGTATGCTATAAAACCAGCTCCATCAATCTTCATCCCACCCTCCCCATCCCACCCCAAGCGTACATTCTGGGGCTACAGAAGCTAAAAAGCTAAAATCAACACTGTCCAATTGTTCTCACCACCATGCTTCTGGATACAATTTCTGATCAATGAAATACCTTCATAGGATAAGGAAACTGAAAGTGAGTAAAGATCTATTATCCCTTTACATTTTTTATTATCACACAATTCAAGAAATAAGATAATTGCCCAAAGTGGTGCTCCAGTATACATTCTCAAATTCTTTGGATGTTGAATGTTGTACTGGAGGCAACAGCTAGACTCCGTGTCAATGCCCAGTCACAGCTTTGTAGGTGTCAAGAGGCAGTTCAGGCAGCAACAGTGGGAGCAGCTTTCTAAATCTTAGCCTGAAATCCCTGCCTCAGTTTCTTAAACTAACAATGCCGGTGGCACCATTAGTGGTTACAGCTTCCCCAGTGGATCAGTTCTTGAGTTCTGGGGCTAATTTGTGGAGACCTAATTTATATTTAAAATAGCTAGCATGGATTCTGTTTCCTGTTTCCTGGCTCATATATTATTATAAATAAACAAATTAACACCTTACAGGGGATGATGTACACCAAGGAGGAGAGAAAGTGAGTAATACCAGTGTAAAAGACTAACAAACTGTTACATATAGCTTAGCTTTAGATACATGAGAAGAACACTGAAGAATGAGACTAGAATCAGTACCTTGAAATTCCCTTTAACCATAAAAAGTTTTAAGTCCCTGAATCCAGGAATGGACAAAGAAATAGTTACTTGTCCAACATGTATATTCTGTCAAGCTTGATTTTCCACTGATTACCTTTTTTCTTGAGTTTTGGTCACGTTTTCCTGTTTTTTCAAAGGTCTGGTAATTTTAGATTACATCCCATACGTGGTAAATGATACCTTATAGAAATTCTAGATCCTTTGAAAAGTGTGTATCGTGAACTTAGCTTGACTTAAACTCCAAACTTTCTCCCCTAAGATAGGCAACAGCTGAAATCTTTGTTTAGTTCTTGGCTGGGATGCAGGCAGTATGTTCCAAACACAGCTCAGCATGTGATACAGTACATTTGTAATGCAAAGTTTAGGGCTCTTTCCCTTTGAGTCTCTTTTTTCCCCTCACTTTCTAACTGCTGCGGTCACCATGAACCATGAACTCTGCTCTATGGGTCATCTACCTCTATGAAGTTTTCCATCCAAGTTTGAGCAGTCTCACATCGTGCCAACTGGCTATCAATGTAGCAAACCCACCAGGGCTGTTTCATTTTCACAAGTGTAGACTAACACCTCTTCTCCCCAGTTTCTGACTGCTATTAGTTGCTTTTCAGGTAGTCTTTGTCTCTTATATTTTGTTCAGAGTTCAGGTTATCTGTGGGTAAACTATTCTGTCATTACCATAGGAAGATCATTTGGTTGGTTTACTGTGGAACAGAAAGCATTAATAAATTCATGGCTTTGCCCCTATTCTCTTTATCCTAAAAATAAATAATTTTCTGCTCCTCTAAGGTTGATGGTTCAAGTCTCTTTCATTCTTTGTTCATTATGAGGTGGATGGTGGGTTGCTGTTTATGCATGTGTTAGAAGGTAACTGGCATAGAGAACATTTGGGTTACTACAACTGTGGATTTCACAAATCAATAAATTATTTTAAAAGGACTTAAGAGAAAGGGAGGAGGGAAGGAAAAGAGAGGGGACGGGAGAGAGGGACACGGAGAGAGTAGTGGGAGGGGGGAAGAGAGGGAAGGAAGCAGAAAGTATTGCTGACAGTTTTATTGGCCAATAATATTTTAGAAACAAACAAAACTACTACCGGCAACCATCATTCTTTTTTTTTTTTTTTTTTTTTTGAGACAGAGTCTCCCTCTGTTGCCTGGGCTAGACTGCCATGGTGTCAGCCTAGCTCACAGCAACCTTAAACTTCTGGGCTCAAGCAATTCTTCTGCCTCAGCCTCCTGAGTAGCTGGGACTACAGGCACGCGCCACCATGCCCAGCTAATTTTTTCTATTTTTAGTTGTTTGGCTAATTTCTTTCTATTTTTTGTAGAGACGGGGTCTCGCTCTTGCTCAGGCTGGTCTTGAACTCCTGAGCTCAAGCAATCTTCCCTCCTTGGCCTCCCAGAGTGCTAGGATTATAGGCATGAGCCACCGCGCAGGCCCGTCATTCTAACAGCTAAAGGGGAAAATCTTAGAATCAATGTAAGCCTTATCTGACAACATTTCATCAACTTATAATATACATAAACACTAGATTTACCTTACTTTTCTTTCTGCATAAACCAGAAACAACTGCGAGTGAACAGCACTAGCCCTGGAACTACGTAATAAAACCAATAAAAATTCCAGACAGTAAAGCTTGGTGGAGCTTCCTGGCTGGTGAACACACTCACGTGCCAGAAGGGTGATGTGTCATGATTCCACGGGGAGAGGGCATGGAAGCTCTGTATGTGGAACCCTCAGACCCTGCTCTATGTGTCTTTTAATTTGGTCCTGATATGTATCCTTTAAATAAAACTATAATCATAAAGATAGTGCTTTCCTGGATTCTGAGAGTCATTTTAGCAAATTATTAATGCTGGAAACCTCCCCCATCCCAGACTTGTAGCCAGTTGGTTAGAAGTGTGGGCTTGCTGTGGGTGCTTGAATTGTGGAACTGAGCCCTTACCTTGTGGGGTCCACACTAACTCTGGGTGGTCAGTATCAGATTAGTAACGCAGTACTCCAGCTGATGTCAGAATAATACCATGGGCGGGCACACTGGCTCATGCCTATAAATCCTAGAGCTTTGGGAGGCCAAGGTGGGAGGATCACTTGGGGCCAGGAGTTTCAGACCAGCCTGAACATACAGCGAGACCCTGTCTCCACAAAAAAATAGCTGAGGCAGGAAGGTCACTTGAGCTCAGGTGTTTAAGGTTGCAATGAGCTATGACAAGGTCATTGCACTCTATCCCAGGCAACAAAATGAGACCACGTCTCCAAAACAACAGCAACAAAAAAGTAATACCAAACCCCTAACAGAATTTATTCCATCATATCTTACACACGCTAAACCCAATTCCTATATTCTAAGGATATAGTAGGAATAAAGCCATAAATATGCACAATTTGTATCATCACACAATCTGTACCAGCCCCATTCCTCACACTTTCTGGCTCCTTCAGAAATTTCAGCAAATCAATCTCCAGAAAAATTACCTTTTAAAAAAAGTTACTTACTACAAATAGTTGGAGAAACTGGTGTTAAATCCCAAGAATATTTTTTAAATTTTTTTAAGTAAATGTTTGTATGATATTACATCAGGGGTCAGCAAAGTTTTTCTGGGCACAGCCAGAGAGTAAATCTTTTAGGCTTTGCAGGCCATACGGTTTCCGGAGTAAATACTCCACTTTGCCATTGCAGCAGCAAAAGCAGCCATGGCAATATGTAAACAAAGGAACACAAGCATGTTCCAATAAAACTTTATATACAAAAATGCGGGCTGGACAAGATTTAGCCCATGGACCACAGTTTTCTGACCCCTAACGCATTAGATTACTTATTCAAATAAATATGATGTAACTCTTCTTATGGCATGAAGGTCTGGTTACCACACTAATATTAATAACTAATAGCTTGAGAGATAAGTTTAGTATACCTGTTCTTTAAAAAATGAAAAAGCCTGAACTTAAAGTAAATATATATATATATCAATACTTATCAACACAATAATTAAGTGAATTTTATTTTAGATAATGTTGAAATAAAGTTTGGTGCCAAGACAAGGTTTAGTCCCTCTATCCCCCAAATAAACATTTACATGCTCTGTAGCAAGTATTTACATTCAGAGAAGAATCTATAATCTACCTCTATTATAGCTTGTTCCTCTACAAATTTACTTTGTTGATAACTACAATTAAAGCAAGAATGCTTAATTAATCTGAATTATAAAAGGCATCCTGCCTCCAAAGAAAAGTGTGAAGAAATTTGCTTTCAATCATTTTAGTGTTGGTCCTCAATATTTACAAGAAAAACAGGAAAGTCAGGAATTATTTAGGTTGGATATCAGTCTTAAAGATAAAAAATACTATTTCATAATAGGAATTTACCAGGAAACTTCAGGAATTTTTCATGTTTTCCTTATGATTTTAAGACTATTATATAATTTTATAATATCCTTTTAAAATTACAATTTTAATCCATTTCATGAAGATGATAAGAACCAATCTCTATTAAAGATTTATACAAATATAAACTCATGCCACACTTAGAACTTATTTATTGTAACATGTATTAATATATTAGTTTCCTACCTAGTTACAGCCACTGTAACAAAATACAACAAATTTAGTGGCTTAAAACAATAGAAATTTATCCTCTTACAGTTCCGGAGGCCAGAAATCTGAACTAAATCTTACAGGACTAAATCAAAGAGTCTGCCAGGCCATGCTTCCTCAGAAGGCTCCAGGGCAGAATCTGTTTTCTTGCCTCTTCCAGCTTTTGGTGGCTACTGGCATTCTCCTTGACTTGTCACCACATCCTTCTAATCTCTAATCCTATTTTCATATCACTTTCTGTTCTTCTGTGTCAAATCCTCCTCTGCCTCTCTCTCGCCAGGACATTTGTGATTACATTTATGGCCCACTGCATAATCCAGGATAATCTTCCCATTTCAAAATCTTTAATGTATATCTGTAAAATTCCTTTTGCCATATAAGGTAACATCTACATTCCCAAGGATTAAAACCTGAATATCCTTGAGGGTCATTACTCAGCCTAACATAGCATAGTTCATCTCAGAAATATTAGATGTATATACAAATCCATTGGAGTACTGAATAGTGCAGTTAATATATTTTTTTCACAGTAAGTCAGCCAATCAAGTGAGCACTACTGAATGATGCTATCCATTAGGCACTGACTCATGCTTTTCTCATTTAAATGACACTCATCAATCTAATTATATCTTTCTGCCATTACTGAAAGTTCTGGTGAAAAGTTTATATCCATAATAGCTGACAAAAAGTATAAAAGTGGGCCGGGCGTGGTGGCTCACACCTGTAATCCTAGCTTTCTGGGAGGCTGAGGCAGGAGGATTGTTTGAGCTCAGGAGTTCGAAACCATCCTGAGCAAGAGCGAGACCCTGTCTCTACTAAAAATAGAAAGAAATTAATTGGACAACTAAAAATATATAGAAAAAACTAGCCAGGCATGGTGGCACATGCCTGTAGTCCCAGCTACTCGGGAGGCTGAGGCAGTAGGATCGCTTGAGCCCAGGAGTTTGAGGTTCCTGTGTGATAAGATGACGCCATGGCACTCTCGCCCGGGCAACACAGTGAGACACTGTCTCAAAAAAAAAAAAAAAAAAAAGAAAAATTTATAAAAACTGTATGCTTTAATTGTGTGCAATTAACTTTACCTCAAAAAAGCAATTAGAAGAGTAGGATAGTGGTGACAGTTGCAGAGAATATACTTAATGCCACTGAAATGTACACTTAAAAATGGTTAAAATGGTCAATTTTATGTTATGTTTACTTTACCACAATAAAAAATAGACTAAAAGAAAAACAGTAGGTCTATTGGACCCAAAACTGAGGCTAAAAGTGACAATGACTACGGTCAGTAAGGAGTAAGAAATCCATATACTCAGTCTATTAATACTTCTTTAACATACACTACCATTTGATTAAATTGAATTTAAAGCTGTTTACAAGCTGTTACCTGTGAGATATGGTTGATGGAAGATTCCATTCTCCGAAGTTGAGAGGCTTGGATGTCCAGCAATTGGAGTACATTGTTGGCCAATGCATTTATTTGATAAGCAACACTAGCTAGAGATTGGGTTGTGTAGGCTTTGGTCTCTTCTAAAGCTTTTCTCTTGTCTGTAGCCTGAAAGAAGAACAAACACATAGTTATTTAGGTTAATGTTCATTAAAAATACATTCTACAGAAAGGCAAAGTTATAATTATATTTTTTAATAGAAAAGCACAATTCAATGAAAAATTTATTGCACCAATCTGGTAATAGTCCCAGGACACTGGATTAAGCCATAGCAGAAATCCCTACCTGCCAGCTGGGAAGCACACCCTCCTGAGTAGCCCATCCACTGAGATTCACTAAAGAAGCCATCAGGCAACTGTAATCACAGTATCAGAGACACAGAGTCAGTCTGTTCTTTGAAGCTTTAAAGCCAGGCATTGACTTCTCCTCTGGAGCTATGAAAGTACTAGATGGCATCTTCTCCCAAAATACAGGAGATGTCTCCATTGAAAATCTGTTCTTTAGAGTTGCCCGCTTCATCAATTATCTTAGCTAGGTAACTTGCTGCAGCTTCCACATCAGCACTTACTGCTTTACCTTGCAATTTTACGCTATGGAGACAGCTTCTTCCCTTAAGCCTCATGAACCAACTTTTGCTAGCTTCCAGCTTTTCTTCTGCAGCTTCCTCACCTCTCCCAGAATGCACAGAATTGAAGAGAGAATTTTTCCTTTAGGCCACGCATGGTGGCTCACGCCTATAATTCTAGCACTCTGGGAGGTCGAGGCAGGAGGATTGCTTGAGCCCAAGAGTTCTAGACCAGCTGAGCAAGAGTGAGACCATGTCTCTACTAAAAATACAAAAAAGCTAGCCAGCAGAGTATACACACCTGTTGCCCCAGCTACTCAGGAGGCTGAGGCAAGAGGATCACATGAGCCCAGGAGTTGGAGGTCGCAGTGAACTATGATGATGCCACTGCACTCTACCGGCGGTGACAAAGAGTCTGTCTCCAAAAAAAAACCTGAACTTTTCCTTTCCCTTCATAATTTGGCTAACCGTTTAGCCCAAGAGGCCTAGATCTTGGCCTATCTCAGTTTTCAACATGCCTTCCTCATGTGCTTAATCATTTCTAGCTTTTGATTTAAAGTGAGAGATGTATGACTCTTCCTTTCACTTAAACACTTAAGGGCCACTGTAGGGTTATTAATCGGCCTAGTTTCAATATTGTTGTATCTCAGGGAATAGGGAGGCCAAAAGAGAGGGAAGGAGATGGGGAAACAGGCCAATCGGTGGAGCAGTCAGAACACACAACACTTATCAATTAAGTTTGCCCTCTTATATGAGTGTGCTTCATGGTACCCCCAAAACAATTGCAATAGTAACATCAAAGAGCACTGATCACAGATCACCAAAACAAATATAATAACAAAAACGTTTGAAATATTGCAAGAATTACCTAAATGTGACAGAGACATGAAGTGAGTACATGCCAACAGACTGTACCATCCATATACCTTAGGTGTGCAGTAGGCTATACCACCTAGGCTCGTGTAAGTACACTCCATGATATTTGCACAATGAAGATACCACCTAACAACACATTTTTCAGAACATATCCCAGTCCTTAAGTGACACATGACTTTATACCCACCAAGCAGCCTTAGCATGTTCCATGTGTCACACAAAACAGATTATAAGCTAGAAGAAAAATAGCAACTTTTTTCCAAGGAGCTAAAATAGACATTCTCAATTATAGCATTCTTCCTTTCAAAGTCTACATACTCTTAACTAATCGCTCTAGGATGGCAGTCCCCAACCCCTGGGCTGCAGACCAGGACTAGTCCATGGCCTGTGAGGAACCAGGCCTCACAGCAGGAGGTGAGTGAGCAAAGTTTCATCTGTATTTACAGCCACTCCCCATGGCTCACATTACCGCATAAACTCCACTCCCCGTCAGAACAGCGGTGGCATTAGATTCTCACAGGAGCTCGAACCCTACCGTAAATTGTGCATGTGAGGGATCTAGGCTGCCTGCTCCTTATGAGAATCTAATGCCTGATGATCTGAGGTGGAGCTGAGGCGGTGATGCTAGTGTTGGGGAGCAGCTGCAAATACAGATTATCATTAGCAGAGAGGTTTGACTGCACAGAGACCATAATAAATGAATTGCTTGCAGATTCATATCAAAACCCTATCAGTGAATGGCAAGTGACAATTAAGCTGCATCTGGTGGCAGCTTCATAGTGGCAAGTGAGTTGATGTACTTCAACTGTACAGCTGCATCTGGCGGCAGCTTTAAGTCAGAATCTGACATTTATTTTAGTCCTGACAGGGTCCTCCCATTATTTTATTTATCACTTCCACCCAGGCCCATTTCCCCCACAGTGCACACTTGTCTCAAAGTTGTAGTAGGCCCACAAGCTCACCCTAGCAAAAATGAGTAAAAAACAAACGTTGCGGGAGAGCTTCTTTGAAAAGGGGAAAGACCCAATGATGAGACAGCAGAAGACTCTAAGACTGCCAACAAAATGAAAACTGCATTTAAAAGAAAATACCAAGAGTTCTACTTAAGTTACAGGTTCATTGCACCAGGTGATTCACATTCTCCAAGCCCATTTTGTATAATATGTGGCAACCGGCTAGCCAACAAAGCCAGGAAACCTTCGAAACTGCTTCACTACATGGAGACCAAGCACCTTGCATTAAAAGACAAGGCTTTGAGCAGGGTAGTGGCCACAGAAGTTGGAATCCACTAAGGAGTGTGTAACAATTCATCTGCCGAATCAACTAGCCAAAAAAAAAAAAAAAAAGACAAGCCTTTGGAGCTTTTCAAAAGAAAAAAACGTGAACAGAGCCATTATTGAAGGCCGTCACTTCATCAAATATGTCTGCACTGAGAGCAAGGAAAAATACTCAATTCGCAACAAGCTGTGGAAAACGCCTTTCACTCTCCAGGCTTCTTTGCTGCTGGCATAAACAAGCTACTGTTAAGATGGCAAAACTGTGTTGGTAGTTTAGGCACATACTTTGATTAATCGTACTGCTTTTGTTTGAGATATAATAAACTACACTACTGATTCGCAGTTGGACATTTCCTATTTAGTGACCTAATATATAGGTCTGCAGTCCCCAACCGCCGGGGCTGGGCCCCAGGGCAGTAGGTGGGTGGCCAGCAGGCGAGGGATGCTTCATCTGTGTTTGCAGCAGGTCTCCACCACTCACATCACCACGTGGGCTCCACCTCCTGTCAGATCAGAGGTAGCACTGGATTCTCATAGGAGTGAGAACCGCACCATGACCGCGGACTGTGCAGGCGAGGGATCTAGGTTGTGCACTTCTTATGAGAGTCTGCTGCCTGATGATATGGGGTGGAGCTGGGGTCTTGGTGCTGGGGAGCGGCTGCAAGTGCAGATTGTCATTGGCAGAGAAATTTGACTGTACAATGAATGCAGTGCACTTGGGTCATCCAGGGACCATCCCCCCAACTCCCTTCCGTGGGAGAATTGTCTTCCATGAAGCTGGTCTCTGGTGTCCAAAAGGTTGGGGACCACTGATACAGGTGATGCTGTGAACTTCTTACTACAGATGATGAAACATCTTTTATAACAACACTCCACAATTATTTCCAGGGTTTTATTCTCAGGATTTTCTTCCAAGTGGTCAATAACAATTCTGCAAATTATGATGCTGGTTAATTTCTTCTCCAGAAGCTGTTAAAAAAAACAAACTCTTTTTTATGACAAAAACCAGGTTTCTAATTCTCTCCTTAATGGTCCTTAAATAGTTTTGACCAAAGGTACAGGCTAAAATAATCCAGTTAAGCCATCAAGAAAAACCACCAAATTTGCACAAGCACAAACAATGACAACTATACCATGACTGCTGCCTGGCTCACAGCTTTTTAAGGACATCATTAATTGTAAAATGCGTTCCAATTTCAGTTATTAGAACTGATGAAATATATAAGAAGCACTTCTTGATTTAAGGGTCTTTTTAAAAAAGAAGTATGTTAACGCAAATGAAAAGGATTAAAAATCTCAAGTTTTAATACATCTGTTACAGGAAGAGTTTTATATAGCATAAAGTACACAAAAATAAATGTCTACCTTGCTGAAGGCCAATGTACATGCTGGTTGGTTTGAGACCTGAGAAACTTTCCAGAAAGAATCCATAATCACTTTGTGGAAAAGGACGAGAAGATTAGGGGAAAAAAGAGCACATAGGTCAAATGCTGGTTCACTACTGACAAATAAACCTATTAAGCACAGAGTCCTTGGGATTAGGGCACATATATACTCAATGCCTAGCTACCACTGAGAGGATCTAATTTCCTCCAACAGAATTCCCATTCCAATAAAAGTAAAAACTAAATAAAAAGAAATCCTACCAGGTAATGGCAAGTATCCAGCAAAAAGAATACATTTTTTGCATAACAATTCAGGTTGAGACCTTTCACAGAAGCTTTAACACAGTTCCTCCCTACCACCCCCCACGTGAGCAACTGCCAACAGGCCCAGGAGCCCTTTCATTTCCAGCAACGTCTAGGGAGAAGCCCTTGCTGCCTGCTGTGTCACACAGTTTTGACGGACAGAAATGCAAGTTGTGGCACACTCTCTTCTTTAATTGGAGAGCTAACAAAAATGATCAACTGCCAGTACACATACTTATTGCATAAAATTCCAAGTTCAATCATAATGTAGAGTGTTTTAGAACATTTACAAGTCAATTTATATTCCCAGGGCATTTCTAAAAACTAGATAATTAGACTCAAATTTTAAGTTTTACCATAATTATAACCTAAGTCAATGATAGTTTCCCACTTTCTTAATTCTTTTAACATCCTGTACCATACTATAGGACTTATATTTTAAAAATAGGCTAACGTAAAACTTGGAAAAACCCAGTTCTAGAAATAGCAACTACATTTACACGCATAATTAGTTACATGATTAAGTATTATTAGAGAATATCTCATATTTATTCTAAGACATTTGCTTCCTTCCATTAACTCCTTCCATGTTAACAAATTATCTTCTCATATAATTTAATTTCTTCCTAAAAGGAATTATATAGCAAAAGCCATGATAATCAAGAGTGTAGCCCGGAGCACAGAGCACACCTGTGGTCCCAGCTGCTCAGGAGGCTGAAGTGGGAGGACTGCTTGAGCCCAGGAGTTTGAGTCCAGCCGGGGCAACAGAGCAAGACCCTGTCTCCAGAACTAAAATGAGTGTAACTTCCTAGCATTCTGGGAGGCCGAGGCGGGCGGATCGTTTGAGCTCAGGAGTTTCAGACCAGCCTCACCAAGAGTGAGACCCCATCTCTACTAAAAAAAAAAAAAAAAAAAGAAAGAAAGAAATTAGCTGGACAACTAAAAATATATAGAAAAAATAAGCCGGGCCTGGTGGCGCATGCCTATAGTCCCAGCTACTTGGGAGGCTGAGGCAGGAGGATCGCTTGAGCCCAGGAGTTTGAGGCTGCTGTGAGCCAGGCTGACTCCATGGCACTCTAGCCCAGGCAACAGAGTGAGACTCTGTCTCAAAAAAAAAAAAAAAAAAACAGAGTGTACCTTGAGTTAACACTCTCACATACTACTAAAGAGTACAAACAGATAACATGCATCACAATGCTTTTAAATGTATATATTCTTCACTTCTATGAACTTACCAAAAAGAAAGAAAAGGCCAAGTGCAAAAAATCTGTATGCTCAAGGATGTTCATGCCACCTTTGTTTATAACAGCAAAACAACTAGAAACAATCTACATGGCCAATTTTTTAAAATTCCTATAATGGAATACCATGTAGTCAATAAAATGATATATTTATCAAGAAGGAAGGTATATTAAGTCAGGATTCAAACTGAGAACCTAGAACCACTATAAGTTATGGAATAAAGAATGTATTACAGAATTTTACCTTACAATTATAGGAATAGTTGGGGAAGTAATGAAGGTCAAAGATGGACACTGAAAGGTCTGAAAAACAATCATCAACCAGTCAATTTGAGAACCTAAACACCAGGCTGCAGAAATGGGATTACATAGGAAAGGCTCAAGATCTGGGAAGCTGTGCCTCTGCAGGTCCGCCACCAGATCTGGAAGTATGCCAGGTGAACGAGCCTGACGCCACTGTTGGCCAAATTGTCAGCAATCAGGACAAAGAGCTGGACACAGAGCAAAGGAGAGCAAGGTAAAGCAGGAACCCACCAACACCACTCTGTCTACAGCTAACTACAGAAACCTTCAGCGGGTAGAGGGTGTTGCTTACATGAATTCCTCTTTGGCCAATTTTAACCTGTAACCCATACAGGGAAGATTATGAGACATATAGTTTCAACATAAGTAAACTGGCATAATACAAACTACTACAGTAGACTCTGTCAATATGGTATATTCTTTTTTTTTTTTTTTTGAGACAGAGTCTCACTCTCTTGCCTGGGGCGAGTGCCGTGGCGTCAGCCTCGCTCACAGCAACCTCAAACTCCTGGGCTCCAGCAATCCTACTGTCTCAGCCTCCCAAGTAGCTGGGATTACAAGCATGAGCCACCATGCCCGGCTAATTTTTTATATATTTTTAGCTGTCCAATTAATTTCTTTATATTTTTGGTAGAGATGGGGTCTTGCTCTTGCTCAGGCTGGTCTCGAACTCCTGAGCTCAGAACGATCCGCCCACCTCGGCCTCCCAGAGTGCTAGGATTACAGGCGTGAGCCACCGCGCCCGGCTAACTGAATTCTTTAAAGGCCCTATAGGGTAGGAATCATTCCCATTTTTACAGATGGGGTAACAGGCTTGGAGATTAAATCTCACAATTAGTGTTGATGATACTAGGACATGAACTCAGATACGTGTGGTCCTCCCAACAGCCTCCTTTGTCAAAGAGTCCATGAAGAGATAGAGTGTGAGATTGAGCTCGAAGAAGCTGTAAGATTTGGCTTGAAACAGGAAATAGGATGGAAGAATAGAGGCCACACGGTCATGGTACTAATGTGCACTAAGCCCATTGAGAGGGCAACAGCCAGCCAGTGGGCTGGGAGGTTTAGAGGTGGCCAACCAGGCAGTTGGCTCTCTCGTCAGTTCCTGTATGAGGGCGAGCGAAATGATGGTGAACACAGCAGGAACATAGAGGCTGAATTGGTGGAAGGAGAGTTTGGAAGCAAGGAGATCAATTTAGGAACCTGTTTCAAAAGTCCAGGTGTGAGGCAAGGGGCCTCCCATGAAGGGAGAGGTAGTGAGAATAGATAGGAAGGGATTTGAATCTGAGGTAGAAGGTGAAGAACAGGGAAGAGAGAGCTTTGGAACACTAGTCCTGTGAGATGTCCCTCAAAACAAATGTGTGGTCAGATATGGTCGGGGACTGAAGAATATTGTATAACACCCCTTCCTTGAGACTCAAGGTGAAAATTAGCATATTAAGGACTCTAAGAATCCCTGCAGGGAACCCGTTTTACCTACTTGGTTTATTCAGCCATTACTGTACTGGATGCCTTTGTCAGTGAGCATGGAACTGGTATCTCCAGGAGCTCCCTTGGAAAAGTGCCACTGTAAGGTTTGAGCCTGACAGGGAGTTAGATGGTGACAAAGGTGGAAGACTCAGCATTTTCTTTGTTGGAGCCTTCATTCTTGCACTGGTCAGAGACTTCACTGAAAATAATGGGAGGCTATTGACAAATTGGTGAAGGGAAAGGAACCAGCTGTGTCTTGAGCTAGGCCCTCTTTCATACGCTTACGCATTTAATCCAAGTGCCTTGTTAAGCAGCGTTTCAGCCCCAGGCCTCAGGGATTCAGCTGGCCTTTCCTCTTCTCAGCCTGCCACCACCTGCCACTCTGATTCATGGGTCGTCCTCCCTGTTAGACAGTATAACTGGATTCAAATGAACCTGAGTTTCAATCCTAGTTCTGTCACTTGTAAGTGCTCAAGGGCAAGTCAGTTAAAATCATCAAACCTCAGTTTTTTGACCTATAAAGTAGAAATAATTCATACTCTCATAGGTTTATTATGACGACTAAATGAAATACTAAAGCATCTATCATAGTGCTTGGCACAGAGGTTTTCAATAAATGGTAGTTATCACTACAGCTAAAGTTTGGCTGCAGATTTCTTTGCTAGCCCTGGAGTTAAGAATGTAATCAGCCCTTTTAATTTTAAGAGTTGTCTACTAACATTTATAGGGAAAGATAGGATAGCAAAAACAAACACGGAGACCATTTCAGCAAACATTCCTTGAGCAGTTGTCATGTGCCAGGTACCCTTCAGGACCTAGCAATATAGCGTTAACAGGATGTTCAAGGCCCTCGCTGTCAGTCTAGTGGGGAAAAACAGATGGGAAAAATCATGCCTGCTAGTGACAAGGAGCGTTATTAAAGCAGGTTGATGTAAGAGGAAGTGACTGGGAGAAACTTAAGGTCGGGTGGTCAAAGAAGGCCTCTCTGGCAGTAACATTGGAGGCTCCTAATGATAAGGAACAAACCAAGTGAAGATCTACTGAGAGAATGTTGCAGACAGCAGGGACCACAGAACGAGTGCAAAGCGAGAAAGAGCCTTGTGTACTCAAGGAACAGAAAGGTCAGTGTGATGAGAGGTGCGAGATGAGATGCAGGATCAGGCCGGAGGAAGTAGTTTAGAGTGTATGTAAGTGCTTTGGGTGAGATTGGAGGGTTTTAGGCAGTGGCAGGGTATGTTTTATGTTTGAAAACTATCAGTACGGTTGGTGTGTATAGATAAAGAAAACTTTATAAGATTACTTAAGTTTTTAGAGTTGACATCCTTGGCCTAAGTCTTGATTCTCTTCTGGGGGTGGCATCTAGCAGCCTCCTGGACATATGCTTTTTGTCTTGAGGAACTCACCACACTTCCCTTCCTCCCCTTGAAGTCAAAGGCATGCTGACCCTTCCTTCAAATGGCCTTTCCTTAGCTCCTGGCCTGATAAGCCTACGAAAGCAAAATAATAGAATTTGAAATGCCTTTGGCACAGACCTCATCTTGAAATGGAGTAGCTAACGGGACCTGGCAAAAAAAATGGCTTAAAACTGGGTGGGCAAACTGGGACTGCAGCTGAGTTTTGTCTGTCTGGCACAAAAATTTCATGTGTGTTTGATTTATTGTGTTTTAATTTTTTAAAAAATTCAACTACTGCACGCACACATTTGGAATGCCTTCAGGTGGGCCATGCATTCCAGTGTCACACAGGCCTTGCTGCCGTTTATTGCCTTACATCCAGCCCCACTTCATACGTTAATGTTACCTGCTGGGCCCTGGGCCCCTGTATGCCTTCGAGTATTTAATGATTAATGATTACCAAGTGTGCAGGCCTTAAATAGCAAGAACTTAAACTGTAAAAAACAAGAGTAACAACAATTACTATCCACGCAAATGAAAATATCAAATACTATTTTCCAATGTTTTTTACAAAAGGTTTTTTTGCTCTAAAGGACAGCATGATGAAAAACGAAAAAAAAATGGCTTTTATCAGAGCAGGAAGATGAGCACTAGAAACAAGCCTGCAGTAGGCTGGGGAGTTCGTAAGTGGGACTCCTTCGTGGAACATTGACAAAATACTTCGGTAGAAGCTGTGAAGTTGCACTTGAACGCGGGGACTAGCCTCCAGGGGCAGTGGTGTAAAGCGCTGTCCTGTCCCTGGTAGCGCAGAGCCAGGATGGGTCAGGCTGACCAGCAGGTCTCAACCTTCTCTTTTTCACATTTGTAGGTTGTCTCCAAACACCATGGTGACACCTCACAAGAAGAGCATGCTGGGAAATGGAAACTACGATGTGAATGTCATCATGGCAGCACTTCAAACCAAAGGCTACGAAGCTGTTTGGTGGGACAAGCGCAGGTAATCTGAGTCGGGCTTGACTTGGTGGAGAACAGCATGTTTGTGCTGTAAGCCTTCAGTACTGGGGCTCGCGGCATAAGTGGGCAGATGGCTAGTTGTGGTATTACAGCTAGGGAACCTTGGGAAGTTGGTTGATACCATTTCTCTCCTGCAGGGATGTCAGTGTCATTGCTCTCACTAACGTCATGGGCTTCATCATGAATCTGCCCTCTAGCCTGTGCTGGGGTCCACTGAAGTTGCCTCTCAAAAGGCAGCACTGGATCTGTGTTCGAGAGGTGGGAGGGGCCTACTATAACCTCGACTCCAAACTCAAGATGCCCGAGTGGATTGGAGGCGAGAGCGAGCTCAGGTAATTGCCACCTGTGATGGCTAAGGTGCTGGGCTCCTTAATTTGGTATGTTGTGGAAGTTGAGCTCATCATTGGTTATTTGACAAAGGAAATGAAATCCTTATGGCCTTGGATCCTCTCCCTGCCTTACTTAGAATCATGGGGTCTTATACTTGAAAGACCTTCATCTTTGATGGCCCATCAGGAGTTTCAAGTTCCTTTGGTAGGGAAATTCCACATCTGGCGGGGCTGGCATTATAACATTCTCTCCATAGACAACTGTGACAGCATAGTTGCCAGTTCAGAGAAAGGAAGACAAACATTCAGGCCAGAGAGGGCTAACTTCCCCCGGACTGGCTGGGTGCAATGGCTCACACCTGTAATCTAGCACTTTGGGAGCCCATTGGGAGCCCAAGGCAGGAGGGTTACTTGAGCCCAGGAGTTCAAGACCAGCCTGGGAAACATAGCAAGACACTGTCTCTACAAAAAATAAGAAAAATCAGCCAGACATGGTGGCACATGCCTGTAGTCCCAGCTACTCAGGAAGCTGAGGCAGGAAGATCGCTTGAGCCCAGGAGTTGAAGGCTGCAGTGAGCTATAATTATGCCACTGTACTCCAGCCTGGGTGACAGAGCAAGATTCTTTCTCTTAAAAAAAAAAAAATTTTTCCCTGGGACCAAGGAAGAATTTTTTTTTTTTTTTTTTGAGACAGAGTCTCACTGTGTTGCCTGGGCTAGAGTGCTGTGGCATCAGCCTAGCTTACAGCAACCTCAAACTCCTGGGCTCAAGCGATCCTCCTGCCTCAGCCTCCCGAGTAGCTGGGACTACAGGCATGTACCACCATGCCTGGCTAATTTTTTCTATATGTTTTTTTAGTTGTCCAATTAATTTCTTTCTAATTTTAGTAGAGACGAGGTCTCGCTCTTGCTCAGGCTGGTTTTGAACTCCTGAGCTCAAACAATCCACCCACCTCGGCCTCCCAGAGAGCTAGGATTAAAGGTGTGAGCCACCAGCCCAGCCACTTTTCTATTTATAGTAGAGACGGGGTCTCGCTCTTGCTCAGGCTGGTCTCGAACTCCTGAGCTCAAGCAATCCTCCTGCCTAGGGCTCCCAGAGTGCTAGGATTACAGGCGTGAGCCACCGCGCCCGGCCTGCAAGGAAGAATTTTTAAAAAAAAAAAACAATTTGAAGTCCTTTAGAATACATTGGATTCTGTTTTCCTAGAACCAGCTAAGGTTGGCAGTAACGTATGAGGATGAGCAAAAATTCACATTGGAATTTTAACTGGACAGATTGAGAGGTAACCAATTATGGAAACTTCCGAGAACAATTCACTACTAGTATGTTTTTAGGACTGCCAAGGGTATAAATAGTGAGGTTTCTGGTGACCATGTGGCCCCGAGACTGGAATTTGCAGTTCACCGGCGTTTCATTTTCTCTCTCATCTATTCCTTTTTTTTGTAGGAAATTTCTAAAACATCATTTGCGAGGAAAGAACTGTGAACTCCTGCTGGTGGTACCAGAAGCAGTGGAGGCCCATCAGAGTTGGAGGACTGATGTGTAACATGGTTCTGCCCAACCTTGCCCTTGCCTCAGCCCCTTCAGTCCTCTGTGATGTGCTGTGGCCTCTGCTGTGGGTCTGCCCTTGCCACTTCCCCAAACATCTCATCGGGGCTTTCCCCTTCAGATTTGACAGTGCAATAGGACAGATGCATGGACTGTTACAAGAACCACCCAATGTTTTGTTCCTGGGAAAGGAAGGTAGGAGCTCTGTACACTCTTAAGGCCAGCGATCACAAACCCGTTTTATTTAAAAGAGAGGAGAACGCAAGGGGGAAGGGGGCTCCTGGCTCATTTCCGCTTTCTATGAGGACTTGACACAGGTTCTGCTGGAGTGTCACCGCTGCTCCAGACTCACCTGGGGATGCTGCCTCCACTTTCCCTCTTGTCACACCAGGGGGTCTGAAGACAGTATACAGAAAGCCCATGTGACTGGCTTGAAGGACCCAGAGCATAAACGTCTCTCAGGAAACCATCTCCAAAACCCTAGCAGTGGTACATGCTGTTTTCTCTCACCCCAGTTTTCAGGGTGGCTTATGGCCAGCCTGGGAGTTTTCTAATGAAAAGTTCTCTCATATTCCAAGTCATGTGGTTGAATCCCACAACATTCTAGTGTGACAGAGGTGAGATGGATACCTAAGAGGATGTGGCTAAAGCCCAACTGGGACAGGCCTGGGGTGGCTTGCTTTCTTCACTCCAGTTTTTTCTCTACCATTTCACTACATTGATTTGAGAGGTTCTGGGGCAAAAGACAAGGCAAAGAGCAATTTTCCCAGTTGACCCACTCTGGCAAAGTAAGAAAAAAATAAGTCCGCCTTTGACATGAAACTTCACTGGTTTGGGACAGAGTTGGGTAAGGAAAGTATTGTGAAGATAAGCTTCTCAGAGCTTAAGAGCAGCCGGGGAGAACAGACATCCTAGGCTCAGAGTCCAAGTCACTATATTGACAAGCAGAGCCCTCAGATTGGGTGGTTGTGTGCATTGTCTTAGGACCTGGGTTTGTCATCTTCATGTAGTTTTCTTTACAAATCAGCTGAGGATTGACCCACCCCCTACCTCTTGAAATAGTTGTAGGCCACTTTTCTCCCTTAACTTTAGAAAATAAGAGGGGAAATAAATATACCACACACGTGTCACCAACGTGGTTGTGGTTGCCTCAAGGCAGGTGGGCAGGCAGGGATGACCCACTAGCCCTTAAAGATCAGTGGTCTTGGCAGGTCTGAGAGCTGCTCCACTGGCCAGACATCTCTCCAGCAGCAAAGCCGGCCTGGGGCTTGCATGCCGATCCTGAGCAAGCTTATCGGGGTGAAGCTGAGGCTTTCTCCCCACTGTGACTGGAGTGCATGTTTACACCAGCACTTTTCTGCACATGTATCTTCAATCCAACAAGGCCATTTTTTATGCTGAGTAACAGAAGCCACCGAACGGCTACTGCATTATTCCCTCTCAGCAACTGGCCGCAGTCTCTTCTGCACCATTTTCTACACCAGACCTGCTTGGCACCACAGGGAGCTCTTTACTCCTGCACAGTGACATTCCAACCACCACCAGCCAGAAGTTACAGCCAACATGGCTGATTGGCACAGTAGGACCTTGGGTCCATTGGCACTGTCTGGTAGCAAGCCATTTCCTGGGAAGGGGAGGAAACTCCTCTCCACATACCTGCTTGGGCCTGTGCAAATGGCACTTCAAAAGGAGTCCCCATGCACTTGGAGTCCGTGAGCCAATGGGATATGCAAAGACGCTGAAACATTTCAGGGCTGGTATCTCTATTCATATCCAATTCTGGTGCTTAGGAGCAGGGACCCATGCTGATGCCCAAGGGCAGAAAGCCCCGCTTCCTTTAGGAAGGGAGCGTGCCTGACCCTGATGCCCAGGAAGGGGCAACCCTAGGCTTTTTGTTTTTCTTGCTTTTCTTCCCTTTTTTTGTTGGCCTTGTGCTGAGTTTGTTTACAAAAGATGTATTTTGTTTAACCAAATATTAAAAATGGGAAACTCTGTATATAAATCACCTTGTCTGTCTGCCTGAATTCTATAATTTTATAAAGACACCTTAGTATAATGCTGCTTTAAACGAAATTAATCACCATCGTGTCATCTTTTAGAGCTGTATTGTGCTTCGATCAAACCTCTCACCTGAATTCAGACAAAATATTTAAGTGGGACTTGGTTCAAAAGATGCCCAAGGCATTTTCCAATTTATCTTGATTTACAAAAATTAGGCTTGACAGTTTAAACTCACCTAAGTAAGTATAAGTTTTTACCACACTGGCTAGTGACTGGTATTTCTTCCTAGTTGACAAGTGAAAGATCAGGGCCTAAACCCAGTCTCAGCATCCAGAGTACACAGCCATGTTCTATATAGTCAGACTGCCTGTTTGGATCAAGGTCCAGCACTTAGTGTGCAACATAGTAGAATGAACTTTTCTGTGGCTGTTTCCTCCTCTCTAAAATGGGAATACCACCGCCAAAATTGTACAGTACTATTCTGATAAATAATCCACATAAAAGGCTTAGTACCATTGTTAGCACAATGATCAATAAAAATTTATGTTAAATGGAAAAACTAAGCCTGGGCAACATAGCGAGACCCTGTCTCTACAAAAGGAATAAAATTAGCTGGGTGTGGTGGTACACCACCTACAGTCCTAGCTATTGGGGACGCTGAGGCAGGAAGATCACTTAAGCCCAGGAATTCGAGGTTACAGTGAACTATGATTGTGCCACTGCACTCCAGCCTGGGTGACAGAGCAAGACTGTCTTCCAAAAATAAAAGAGAAACATTGCAAAGTTCAAAGACAGGGCTACAGATGGATTCATCATTTGTGGCTCATCTCAGCAATCCCTTTAAAAAAACCTGGGTCACAGAATATTCAATTTGCAACTCTTCCCCCATCCCCCAGATTAGAAATCAGCACTATGTTATTCCCTGCACGTTTTGTAACTGTATAATCTCATTGTAGACTGTGTACCAAGTATATGGGCCCAGTCCTTTGTTTTAGGTTGGTAGGTTTTGAAAGCGATCACCTGAATTAAAGGCAAAGATTGCTATTAAGAGATACTTGGCCAAAAATGAATTTTCTTTCTCGCTTTTGGAAACTTGGGCCTATGGGGTGAATCAGTGTTAATATGGAGGTGCTGGTTCAGAGAAGAAATGTGAGGGACAGTATATGTCTTTGACTTTCTAAAATGGTCTAAGTAATTTTGAGGTACTTATAAGCACATGTATGACACTTTCAGTTGGAATCATTTTTAATATTTAAATACAAAAAGTGAGCACTGGTTTTTTTTGTTATTTTTTTTTTTTTTAACACAGGTCTAATAGCCAAAATGTGCAGAGGAAATGAGCTCCTGCTCTGTCCTCCACAGTCCCCATCCTGTGGCTGAAGCCGCAGCCGGCCTTCCTCCTCTCCAGCATATATAGGGATTCATAGTGGCCGCTTTACATTACAGTTGTAATGTGTTCTGCCTGTTTCATATTGTGTGCATGTCCCTCCCTGACATCGCCATTCTTTAAAAGAAAACAAAAAGTCGTTAATGGTCCGGGATACATCCCTCCCACTGGCATCAGTTCCTACCCCACAATGGGATAGTGAGATCTTCCAGTTAGGAACAATTCAGTGAAAGGGGTGAGTGGCCAGAGCTGGAATAACCATGTGCATGGTTGCACTCTGGTGTCAGAGTGAGGACAGAAGAAATAAGTCAGGATGGTGTGGAGGGCACAGTTGCAAGCTGACAGACTTTCCATGAAACAATGTGGGAAGAATTTCCCCACCCCCAGGTTTAGACAGATCAGTGTGCCAAAGTTTAAAAAAAAAAAAATCCAAATAATAGCAGTTCAAATACTACTGAATTTCAAATTTCTCCCACCAAGACAGCTCAAATATAGCAGAAACAATCTAGATCTTCCCAGGAAGTGAAGGTAGAGCCCCTGGCATTCCTCCAGACAGCCCTGTGTTAGGCCCTAGAAGTATCTGGAAAAGAAAAGGAGAGGTGTAAGGCATTGTACAGGCCCAGGAATCTCATTTGCATACCTGGTGGGTCAGACAAGGTCTACAAAAACAATGCTGAGAGCACAGTCGGGCACCTAAAAGAGCACCGGCCTTCCCCCCCCGCCAAGTCCCTACCCACATGTCAGCCACTGGTCTACTCAGGTGCTGGAGAAATAACTAACTCATGTCTCCACCAAAGGCAAAAAAAAAACAGGGTCTGGTCTTACCTGCCGCTGCTGCAGTTGCTGCTGTTGCTCCATTTGCAACTTCTCAGTCTCAAAGACAACAGGAAGAACCAGGATCATAAAGGAAGTAGTCCCAATCCACAAGGCTGCCCTGGAAAACCTGCAGAGGGAGGGTGAGCACAGAGAGATGCAAATAAAAACAGGCAAGAATGAACCAGTAACCAAACCTCTCACACTACGTACTCCAGTGTTTTTGATAAACATATTCTACCCAATTCTTGCACCAAACTCCTAAAACAGGAGGAGCAGTACTGGTAACTGTATAATCTAGTGATAGCAGAACTCAGCATTCTCCTGAGTTCTTACAAAGCAGCTTACACATTCATCAGTTCAGATAATCGGAAATGATCCCCACAACGATCCTGCCAGGTAAGAACCCCCACTTTACAGAAGAAGAAATGGAGATTCAGAAAGGTCAGGACACAACCAGCCCAAGGTCACTCGAAGTCAGGTCTGCTGTTCATAAACCCGTGTTCTTTCACAGTACCACAGTTACCCCATGTACATTCCCAGTGTCTTTACCCTCGTTCCTTACCTGTACATTTTTTGAGCCACAAAGAGGGAGAGATCAAAAGTGGCTCCAGCCGCGGACCGGACCCTTTCCGGGAACATCTCCGTCAGACCCCAGAGTCTCTCCGACAATGTCTCATCTAGCTGTAGTGGAAGAGGAGCAGGTCTTAGCAGACGCAGCGGCATTCACTGCTGGCCGCGCTTCGGCGCCCGGAGACGCCGACCCCTCCCTTGGAGCTAGGGCACCCCCGGGCCCAGTGGGGCCCCAACCCCGCCTCCCGGAGAGCCGCCTTTGCCCCGATCTCGCAGCACGCGGAGCCCACACCCGTGGGCCCGCTCCCCGCCCTGCACCCCGCAGGGCCCTAGCACCTCATCGTCGTCGTCCTCTTCCAGTTCCTCTTCAGTCTTCTCCACGTCACCTTTCGGGAGCAATTCGTCCGGGGACAAGGGTTCCCCGGCTCCAGCAGCAACGGCGGCAGCAGCCATGGTTGTACAGGGACACCGGAAGCGGAAGAGAGCAGGTGAGCTCTGCCTCCCGGCGGACAGAGCCGCCCTTCCGGAAGGCGAGACACGAAGGGCCAGAGACAGTGGCGCCCTCTGGCCCGCAGGTCCTCCGACTCCCTGCAACCTGTCCGGCTGTGGCCGCATCCCTGAAGGGCCTTCCTTCGTCTTCCCTGGGCTTCTGAGACTGCAGTGGGCCTAAGACACAGCCAGGAAGTTGCTGGGACAGAGAGGCGCTTCCGCAGTAATTCCGCTCAGGGGGTTTAGGGCGGGCCCAGAAACCTGCATTTTAACAAGCTTCCCTGAGGGGTCACACTTTGAGAAACACTAAGGCAGTTTCATTTTCCAGAGGGGTGTATTATCTGGTAGGAATAAATTAGCAGTTGGTGTTTTGGGAAAACATCAAGTAAACCATCCCAGTGTACTAAAACAAAGGTAAGAGTTAATACTGGTGTGGGTGTGGGTGTGATTCTGTGTGGTGTGTACTCGTTTAATCTCGACAAGGACCCATTGAAGCAGGCACTACTATCCCCATTTTAGAAATGAGGAAATTGAGGCACCGTACAAGGCTGCTGCAAGCATTTCTAGAGCCTGGATCTCTATAAGTGGCTGTGCTGGTCAGAAAGCCTGCACCTGTAAAATTTTGCTGGGTATTAGCTAATTGCCCCCCAAAGAATGACATACTTTCATAATAGTACAGTAAATGGAAGTATCCTTTTCCACCACACTCTCCCCAGCATTAGGTATTATCCATATTTTTTTTGCCTATATGGTGGATGTAAATGCTTTTTATAACATGCCCCACAAGTTATTAATACAAGGGTAATTTGATGAACACTCTTAACCAACTGATCCTGGTGTCAGAGACTCCCAGGATTAGACAGTCCAGATCCGTACCTGATGCATGACACTGTGGTAGTGAGTCTCTGTCCTGTGCTTACATACTTCAGTGGGACACGGGGGCTCACAATTCCTCCTAATACAGTCCTCAGGCCTTTCCAACCTTGGACAGAGCAGCTCTGACTATAAGAAAGTCTTCCTGTCACAAAACTTACCTACTTTATGATTCCATTATATAAAGTTCAAAAACATGCAAAACCAATCTACAGCGAGAAGTCAGGATAGTGATTCCCTTTGAGGAGGAAGGGGGAGTGATTTTTGGAAAGGGGCAGGAAAGTGGCTTCTGGATCCTGTAAGATTCTATTTCTTGACCCAGGTGGTATGTACGTGAGTGTGTTCCTTTTGGCTAATTCATCAAGCTGTACACTTATGAATTATGCTTTTTGCATGTGTTAAAAAGGTTTTTTTAAAGTAGGCTAGCTTTGTATAAATTTGAGGGCAGCTTAAGAACCCAGTGCCAATGTCTTTTAGTTCTTTTGTGGGTTCTCTAAAGAAATGCAAGAAGACCAACACCACTGAAGGTCAAGAGGGTGATCTTATGTTGATAGCTCGGACACCGATGACTCCAAGTGGAAAGTATTATAATTCACAATACTAATGTGAAGAAGTTTTAGGAAAACCAATTAATTTTGCTTATTAGAGCAATACATGACTTAAAAAAAAAACTATGTTTAAGGCTAAAAGAACTCTCTCAATAATTATAAAATTGCCAAGGGATAAGAGAAAATCTTGGGAATCATGCCATACAGAGTATTCAAAAGTTTGGAAGTAAGGCTGGGTGCGATGGCTCACACCTGTAATCCTAGCACTCTGGGAGGCCGAGGCAGGAGGATCACTCAAGGTCAGGAGTTCGAGACCAGCCTGAGCAAGAGCAAGACCCCCATCTCTACTAAAAACAGAAAGAAATTAGCTGGACAACTAAAAATATATAGAAAAAATTATTAGCTGGGCATGGTGGCGCATGCCTGTAGTCCCAGCTATTCCAGAGACTGAGGCAGGAGGATTGCTTGAGCCCAGGAGTCTGAGGTTGCTGTGAGCTAGGCTGACGCCACTGCACTCTAGCCTGGGCAACAGCGTGAGACTCTGTCTCAAAAAAAAAAGTTTGGAAGTAGATGAGACGAGCTAGAAGAGCTAGAAAAGGCAGAATGAGAACAGAAGACACAGAACACAGCCCTGTGGAATCAGACATTTAAAGGTCAGGGGAGGAGGAGGGAAACCAGGGGAGTGTGGCATAACTGAAGGTTTCAAGGAGAAATGTTCAACAGCAAAGATGACATATGATGAGACTGGGGCCAGGCCAGAGGTCACGTGAATGGACAAGGGGACAAATTAGGGTGCTAGCAAGTGAGTGGTTGATGCCCCATGCTGGGAGCCACAGTAACTCTGCCATTGGATGGGGGAGGGGTGTCCTAGATCCCTGGGCTCCGAACTCCTCCATTCCCAGTCCCTCAAGTCCAAGATTTCCACCTTCCTGTTTCAGTCCTGGCAGAATTTGGAACTGGTGGTACAGTAGTTCTTAACTGGGGGAAGGGGTATGGATCCCTCTGAAAATTATAAAAGCTGTAAAGCCCCTCCCATTAAAAAGATGCACCTTCCCCCATTACCTGTACCATTGTGCAGAGGGGTCCCCTTGCTAGGACCCAAAGTAGAAGATTTCCTGATTATTTCCTCTAATCCTGCACTCACTGCCTCACGCCCACACAACTTTCTATTTCTGCTCTTCAGTGACAGTCCTTCCCTAAACCAACACTCGGCACAAAAATTCACAAAATCGTAGTGATTACAAGAGATAATGTCAAGGAGACAGTGCTGTTTACTTGGGTAACCCCATAAGTGGTAGATTTGGTTAAGGCTTTGAAGAGGAAGCATTTTGGCCAGAACCTGAAGGATGTATCTGACTAAAAGGTAGCTGAAAATACACGGTAGCTCAAAGGAAAAACAGAACACCTCCCTGAAGGAAATGGGGTTAGGGAAGTGAGATATGGGTGATTTTTTCCCCTTTTCTCCTGGAGACTTTAAACAGGATTATTCTTGAATTGTCTCAAACCCTGAAACCATCAGCAAACACTGCTGGGCTCCACGTTCAAGTCCCATCTCGAATCTGGCTGCTTCACCTCCTCTCCTGCCGCCTCCCGCCTGGCCCAGCCTTGCCCTCCTTCCCAAAAGCCAGTTGGATCATAGCATTCCTCTGCTCACATTCTACAGTGGCTTGCTTCCTTGCTCACCCAAAAGTCCTTCTTCACTGCAGAACTGCCCCACCTACTGCAGGATGTTTAGGGTCCCTGGCTCCAGCCCCTTAAGGTGCCAGTGGTGGCAGGGAGATCCTATCACTGTGACATGCGAATATGCCCCCACCCTTAGTGCCCTTCTGCTTCAGAAGCTGGGTTCCCTCCTCCAGCCAGAGAAGTCCAGCTCACACTGACTCAGGCACAAATTCCCACACCAACCACTAGGTCCCTGACAGGTCCTGGCTAGTCCCAACTCCTAAAGCAGGAGGGCAGGGGAATTTGAGCAGAAAGAGACTGTTTCTGTTTCAGGTTGGCTTTTGCCAGTGCCTGGGAAGGCTGGAATGCTTTCCTGCAAGAATGACATTTCTGGGGGCACACTAAAAATTCTGTGTTTTGATGGAGCAACAGAAACTTAGATTGCATGCTCCATTTACTTCTTGAGGAACTCATGCTGCTTTTTTCAGTCATTTTGGCCACAGAGAGATTATTTAACATCATTTAATAAAAAAGTAGTGTAAACAGGAACGTAGCACAAAAATATAGTGTTGCCATGGAAGGCTGGTGCTTGCTGCTGGGAAGCTGAAGCCAAAGGAAGTGGTGGATGAGGGGGCATTCTTCGAAGGCAGGCAGAGAGACACTCTTGGTTCTGAGACCCCCTGATGCGGGCTCTTTAGAGCTGGTGCCACACCCCAGACACCAGGGTAAGGCGATCAGATGATGAACTCCAGCTGCTGCTCCCAACAATGCCTGTCCAAGACGGTGATTCTGGGCCACGTGCACTTGTCTGCCTATGTGTGTAGAGAGCACCAAAAGGCTTACCATCGCCCACAGGCCTCCCTGAGGCCTGGTTTGTGGCCTGGCATCCCGAGGCCATGCATCTGGAGCCCATTCCTAGTCATCGCTCTGGACTGGAATCTCATAGTCTCCTCCATCGCATGTCACCTTCCTACCGCCAGCCCAAGGTGCCAGTGCCTGCTGGCTCCGCTATATGATCTCTCTCACAGGTCCCAATATACTAGTTGGGCTAAAAAAAAAAAAAATCTGCTCAGCCACATGCTACCCCTCCTCGATCAGTGGCTTTCTCCCTGCTCTCCTAACAACAGTCTCAGGTCTTCATTTTCTCCTCCGGCTGACACTCTTCAGTTCATCCAGTTCCTTCTCCATTAGGTGGGATTCAGCAGTGGTCTCTGAAAGCTGAAAGCAAAGCAGCAGGCTGTTGTGAATGGCATTTCTAGGCTATGTTCTGAGTTGTCAAGGCCAGCCCCATGCACTGAGGAAAAGCCCCTGCATTTCTCTGATACTGCTGCCTCCACGGTGGAAACCCTGACGGGACAACCCAGGACCACAAGTATTTGAAGAATATTCACAATCCACTTTGTCAACAATCTGTCACCTATGATGGCATGGCACTCCCTGCATGAAGGACAGCAGGCCTCAAAGGACGAAAAAGACAGATATTGGTTATTTAAAGGCCAAGGGATTAGAGATTAAGTTGCTTTTGTAGCTCACATAATGGCAATTTAGGAAAAAAAATGCTTGAAAAAGAATGTCACTTTCCTCATCAGGATCCTTTAATGAACTTTAGAGTAGAAGATGGGAGATGCAACAGGGACAGAGAGACATCGACTCTGTAAACTACAGGTCAGCTTTCTGTGAAATAAGGGCTGCGCTTCCTGAGCGATGCACTCTGCCAGGTGCTTTCCTTGCACTAATGCACTACGAGTTAGACGCTACTATATTATTCCCACTTCATTGCTGAAAAGACTAAGCCACAGCGTGGTTGGCCAGTGAGGGGGCTGGGCAGGAAACCCAGGCCGTTCCGCTCTTACTCCCTCAGCACGTGCCTCCTCTCGATCCACCTTCACGTGCTCTCTAGACCCAACACACTGCTGGTTCTTAACAGCGGACAACTGGTGCTGACGCAGTGGGGGCCCCTCAGCAGGTCTGTGCCAACTACTGATTGAGGCCCACTTGGTATGTGACACCTCCAAGCAATGAGCAGGCTGTTCCCTTTTCCTGGAATGTCTTCGTCCCAAACTCAGTTCGTGCTGTTATTCTTGTGCATTCAGCTCACATATCCCTTCCTCTGCGAAGCTCTACTGACTTGACAAGATTAATTTCTCTCTCTCGTGTCCTACGCCAGACCCTGCACAGACTCCAACTTTTGCCCTTGCCACAGGCACTGTAATCATGTTGATTGTCCATCTCCCCCTCTAGATTGTGAGCCCTTGAGCGGCAGGGACTGTGTCTCTTTTGTGTGTGTGTGCACACAAAGCAATGTACCTGGGCAAACTGGCATTGAGGAGGTACCTGTTGGATTAAATGACTCGAGGGAGGTGGAGCCACCCAGGAGAACCTAGGCATCCCTTCCCCATTGCCTGCCTCACCATGTCTAGCAGGATGTCCACTTTCAGCCGCAGGAGATTGTTCTCTTCTTCCAACTGCTGGTTCCGCCTGCGAAGGCGCTGCGCCTCCCTCCGGTCCACACCTCCACTAATCCCTGTCTCTGGAGGAAGGACAGAACCAACGGTTAAACCAGCAGAAAGGGGTTTCCTTCTATAATCTTGTTTGACAAAATGGCAGGAAAGGCAGCCCACCTGCTATCCACTGGCCATTTTCAAACTTCAGGCTTTGCCCTGTCAGGTTCATAGTGGGGGTTCCATAGTCAAGGCCCAGCTCCACCTCCCGGGTTGAGCGATCCAGCTGTGGGCGAGACACTGCGTGACAGCTCCAGCAGGCCGCAGAGCCTGGGCCCTAGTCCCAGCTCCTCTTCCACTAACTTTGTGAACCCAACTCATTTCTTTTCTGTAATCATTACTGGGCACCTTTAATGACTTTTTAAAAGGCCAGAAAATCGAATAATGTACAAAAAATTTTTAAATTGCAAGAGAAAGTAAATGTACTGCTTTATACATTAGATGTTTTCCAGAAAAGATATATATGCTGAAATTTGTAAGTTGAATTATTTTGTATCTGCTAGACACTTAAGGAATCCAACTGTAAATGTTTAATAAAGTGAAAAATCCCTTTTAAATGTCGAAAGCCCCTAAGGTATCACTTGCTTAATATGAAGCTACCTATGTCATGGAAAGGCATAAAATTCTAACACTCGATTAGTAGTAGCACTTGCTTTTTAATGTCTGACAGTACAGTTTACATGTTCATTTACACAACTCACTGAGCACCCAACCTGACTCAGGACCAGTGCTGGGTATTCAGTGGCCACTATGACCAGCTCTGCCTCAAGAGCAGCTCGACAGCAGGAGTCCTTCAGGTATGTGCCTTTGTCCCTTTCTCAGGCCTCCCTTGACCTTCCTATTTAAAATGACAACACCATTCCCACCGCCCGGCCATTCCCTACCCCGAGCCTGTGCTTCGTTTTGCTCCATAGCACTTATCACCATCTGATATAAACTTATTTTCTGCATCCTTTCCTGTTAAAATATTTGCTTCATGAAAGCAGAGATGGGATTTTTCCTGTCCCTGCTTTAATCTACTCTGTATACCCAGTGCTTAGAAGAATGGCTGGCACACAGAGAGTTATCAGTTAATAGCTGTTGAATTACTGAACAGGGAAGAACATTCTAGACAGAGAGAATAGCATGCACAAAGGAGGCTCACATGAAGCTTGGGTGGCTACAGCATAAGGTGTGTAGAGGGCACAGGCAGGAAGGAGAGCTGCGACAACGCTGTGACAGGCCTTTGGTGCCACTGTGAGTATCTGGGACATTATCCTGTAATAATGGGGGACTTTGTCCCTACCACAGCTTCTCACGCCTGTCAGCACGTGTAAAACACTGCAAAGGAGGACTGCCTCCATGTCACGGTCAGAGACAGATGTCACATAAGCATGCTGCTGCTCGTAATGTGGTGGGGTTCAGAGAGGCTGTCCAGAGAGACTGCAGGGTGCATCTGCATTTTCTTTTAATTTTTATTTTTAATTATTATGGGTACATAATAGTTGTGTAAACATATAGGGTACATGTGATATTTTGATACAAGCATACAATGTGTAATAATCGAATCAGTATAACTGGGGGGTATCTATCACCTTAAGCATTTATCATTTCTTTGTGTTAGGAACATTCCACTTCCACTCTTTCAGTTATTTTAAAGTATTCCACAACATATTGTTGACTACAGTCACTTTGTTGTGCTATCAAATATTGTTCATCATTTGACACACGGCAGGGAGAAAAGGGAGCCTCAAGGCCTGAGGGCCCCGGAAACTGGGCCCCTGGGCCTCTGCCTGGCCTGCGTCACAGGACACCCAGCCCTGGCCACAGTGGGGCCCCCCCAACCACGAGTTTAACTGGGGACTGGGACAATGGACCCCATGACCCAAAAGCTGGGGTTAATGCTCAGCCTAACAGCCTGGCTGTTTTATCCTACTCACCTGTGAGGGACTAGCTCTGCAGGAAAAGGTCAGATAGAGAAACCAGCGTCCCTCACTTCTTGGTGTGTGACAGCCAGCAACAGCAAATAGGATTACAGTAGAGATTAGAACCCAGTATTTGGTCACAGATGCTGCGAAGACTTCAGCAAAAAAGTGAGGGTGATTGTGTATATGGGGTCTGCGGAGGATGGAGGGGAGGTATCTCATAGCTGGGGCTGGAAAGCGATTTCCATGTGTTCTGACTTTACGTAATATAATTTTTAAACTCATAGAGCTTATCCATTCAAGTGAGTAGTAAGTTGCTTTGGAAGGTTATCACTTATTCCAATGCTATTGTCATTCCTCCCAAAATGTTTAGAACATCTCAACTGTTTTAGGAGCTATGACATATCCATTTGAATGCCATTAATGGTGGCAAACCATCATCCTTTGAGAATGAATTTGATTCTTAAACATGACTAAAATCAATTCCTGGCCAAATCTTGGGAATAAAGTGGACATCAAATTGGATAATATTCTTTGGAGCCGAAAATCATAATGAAATTGACTGTCTTATTAGGTTCTTGGATAAGCTCTGACAATAATTCCTATACAGGAGTTCCAAAATGCTCTTAGCAATAGCAACGGTATGAATTGAAAGGATGCCCTCCTGTGACAATGCTCTGGAGGAGCACACTTTCCATGCAGAGACCAGGCTTGGCGCTCCAGTCACGCTCACACCAGGCTGAGCCCGGTATTGACACTCACGGAATGCAGGTTGGAGAGAGAAGCAGACTTCCGAGGAGGCGTCTTTTTCGGACTGAATGTATTCCCAAAGAGAGGCATCTTTGGCCTAATGAAGGAAAGGCCAATGCTCCCTTCTCCTAGGGTCAGAAAAAGTCAGAGGTACAAATAGTTGGATCAGTGACCTTATGCCATTGTCCTCAAATAATGAAAACACATTTTTATCATGTTGCTATTAACAGTCCTGGTGCTGTCGTTTAAATGTACCCACCAAAACTTGTGTTGAAATTCAATTGCCATTGTAAATGCTATTAAAAGGTGGGAGCTTTGGCCGGGTGCGGTGGCTTGTGCCTGTAATCCTAGCACTCTGGGAGGCCGAGGCGGGCTGATCGTTTGAGCTCAGGAGTTCGAAACCAGCCTGAGCAAGAGCGAGACCCCGTCTCTACTAAAAAGATAGAAATTAGCTGGACAACTAAAAATATATAGAAAAAATTAGCGGGGCGTGGTGACGCACTCCTGTAGTCTCAGCTACTCAGAGGCTGAGGGAGAAGGATTGCTCGAGCCCAAGAGTTTGAGGTTGCTGTGAGCCAGGCTGACACCAAGGCACTCACCCAGGCAACAGAGTGAGACTCTGTCTCAAAAAAAAAAAAAGGTGGGAGCTTTAAGGGGTGATTGGGCCATGAGAGCTCCATGAATGGATTAATGCCATTATCATGGGAGTAGGTTAGTTACTCGGGAGTGGGCTCTTGATGAAAGGATAAGTTCGGCAGCCATTCCCTCTCTGTCTCGTGCACACGCTAGCCATGTGATGTCTTCTGCCATGGATGGCCCTCACCAAATACCAGTGCCATGCTCTTGGACTTCCCAGCCCCCAGAACCAGACTTCTTTATAAATTACCCAGTCTGTGGTATTCTGTTATAGCAGCAGAAAACAGATAAAGACACCTGGTAAAAACCTCCCATGTGTCGAATGCTCATGATGTGCTAAGATCTTTGCACGTGATATCTCATTTAACTCTTACAACCACCTTCTGACTAGCTCCCCTTATTCTCTCCATTTGATAGATGAGGTTAGAAAGACTCAGGTCTTAAGTGGGAGCCAGTATTTGAACCCAGGTCTGTGTGGCCCTACAGTTTGTGTTAACCACAGGTAAGTTTGTCATAAGTTGGCATCACCAGCCTTACAGTCTAGAGCAAGGCATGCAATCTCTACTTATTCCTGTACACTGGTAAGAATCACACTTGGAGCAATAGCCTCTGCATATACTCGATTTAAAAAAAATAAAGCTATACGTGTAGTTCACTTCCAGGCTGATGACAGTGACGCTCACTTGGTCCATGTCAAAAGGCCACCTGTCCTGTATGGGAGGTAAGATGTCCTGACAAAGGGGTAGGTTCACAACATGGCAGAGGTGACAATGGTACCTTGACCCTGTACATTTGCATTCAGCATATTGTAATTTATTGCAATTCACATAGGCCTAGTTAAGCAGATTTACTGATATCACCCAGATTTTGGGTAGAGGAAAAGTAGGGAGAGGCAAACTTTTTATTTAAATATAATATAAATACAGAAAAGTCTACAAAGCATAAGTGTAAGGCTTGGTGAATTTTAACTACACACACACACACACACACACACACACACACACAGCCACCCTCCAGATCAGGATACAGAACGTTTCAGCACCCCATAAGCCTCATCCAACAACTTTACACACATGGACTCGTATGGTGTGGCCTCTTTTGCACCTGGCTTCTTACATTCAACATCATGTTTGTGAGATTTATCCATGTTGTTGTGTGTAATTGTGGTTTGTTGCTATATTAAATTCTACTGTGTGAACACATCCAAATTCATTTGTCTACTCTACAGATAATGGACATTTGGATTGTTTCTAGTTTTTAACTATCAAAAATAGTGCTGCTAAGAACATGCTTAGACATGTATCTCTGTACACATATGTATACTTTTCTAGTTCCATGCTTAGGGGTAGAACTATTGAGTCATAGAGTATTCATATATTTAGCTTTAATAGATATTGTCAAATGGTTTCCCAAAGTGATTGTACCAATTTATACTCCTACCTGCAGTGTACAGGAGATCCTTGTCAATATCTGGCGTTTTGTCTTTTTCATTTTGCCCACTCTGGCAGGTATGCAGTGGTATTGCACTGTTTAATTTGCTTTTCCTCAGTAACTAATTAAATTGAGCACCTTTTCATATACTCCTTTACTCCTTGGACTTATATGGATATTCTCTTTTGTGAAATGCTTATTTACGTCTTTTGCCATTTTTTTATTGGGTTGTCTGTCATTTTCTTATTGATTTGTAAGGGTTCTTTATATACTGCTGGATAAAAATCTTTTGTTATATATATGTACAGTACTGAAAATATCTTCTCCCAATCTTTTTTTTTTTTTTTGCTTATTGGTTTCTTTTGAGTTTTGTTTTGTTTTTTTCTTTTTTTCTTGGAGACAGTGTCTCACTTTGTCACCTAAGCTGGAGTGCAGTGGTACAATCAATCATAGCTCACTGCAGCCCAGAACTCCTAGGCTCAAGCAATCCTCCTGTCTTAGCCTCCCAAGTAGCTGGGACTACAGGCATGTGTCACTGTGCCCAGCGAATTTTTTAATTTTTTTTTTTTTTTTTTTTTTTTGAGACAGAGTCTCTCTTTGTTGCCCTGGCTAGAGTGAGTGCCATGGCGTCAGCCTAGCTCACAGCAACCTCAGACTCCTAGGCTCAAGTGATCCTACTGCCTCAGCCTCCTGAGTAGATGGGACTACAGGCATGTGCCACCATGCCTGGATAATTTTTTCTATATATTTTTAGCTGTCCAATTAATTTCTTTCTATTTTTGGTAGAGACAGGGTCTCGCTCTTGCTCAGGCTGGTCTCGAACTCCTGAGTTCAAACAATCTGCCCGCCTCGGCCTCCCAGAGAGCTAGGAT